>QVAJ01000012.1:4857553-4882243 GCA_003546035.1 Mixornis gularis
TTTTTTGGTGGGGGGAGGTGTGTGTCCCTTTTTAGTAGCAGTAGAGTAGTAGTAGTAGTATTGTGTTTTTAAAAGTTTTATTTTTAGTATTAAACTGTTCTTATCTTYCTAATGTCAGCCTATGGGTTCTCCTTTATTTTCTGATTCTATCTCCCCATGGCACTAGGGAGGGGGATGAGAGATGGGCTGTGTCATACTTAGCTGCCAGCTGGAGTCAAACCACAGCAAGGACAAACAGCACCCCGGGGTGCATAAAACACAGTTTAACCAGCTCTTACTCAAACACAGCACAGCAACTCAGTCAAAAGAGGTGATCATCCCACTGTGTTCATCATTGGTGTGCCTCACCTCAACCATTTGTGTGCTGTTCTGGGCCCCTCAAGTTAAGAAGGATGCAAAGGTCCTTTGATGTGTCCAGAGGAGGACAACAAAGTTGGTGAAATGTGTTGGTGAAAAAGACATATCTTTTGAGGAATGGCTGAGGACTTTGTGTTTGTCAAGTTTGGAGAAAAAGAGGGGTGATTTCATTGCTCTCTACAGATTCCTGAGCAGGGCAAGTGGAGAGGGAAGTTCCGGTCTCTTTTACTGGGATCCAGTGATAGTGGTTTAAGTATGCTTCAAGGAAGGTTTGGACTGGATGTAAGGAGGCACTTTAAAGAGAGGGTGTTCAAACCCTGGAACAGGCATCCTAGACAGCTGGTCAATGTCGCCAGCTAGTCAGTGTTTAAGAAGTATTCGTAACTTTTTGTAAGCCCTGAATTGGTCAGGTAGTTGGATTGGATGATCATTGTAGGTCCATTCCAACTGAGATGGTCCATTCTATTTTACACCAAACACCTAAAGAACACCTATATTTCTGTCTATAAGATCAAAGACATAACTGCATCCAAAGAAATACTAAATCTACTTTTTATTTTCTAATCTRGAAGAAATCATCTTCAGAAATCTGAAGCTCTTAATTACTCACATATAAAAATGGCCACTGCTGTGCTAAATCTGTTGAGAGCTTAAAATCCAGCTGAGGTTATCTCAGGGTAATATTTAATGAGATTATTAATGATTACCATATATTTATTTTATTTGAAAGGTTACATTGACAACATTTCTTACATGTACAGCACATAAAAGCTACAATGAGTGTGTCTAAATTTAATATCTTTAGTATCTTTAATATTGTTACTGAKACTTTCTATTGTAGATATTTCATGCAATATGAGAATATTTTTTCCTCTGGTTGCACTATTGTATGCGTAAAGGTCTTCTGTAGCTAAGGATTTTTTTTTTTCTTTTTTGAAGCTGACATGGGAAAGCAAAACTTTCTAAGAAGTTGTGCAGGGAAAGAGATTTACTTAGATATATAAATGTTYTCCAATCTCATATCAACAAATAGAGATAAAGCAGTCACAATTTCTATCTCAAAGAGACAAAAATAAAAGTGTCCTATGACACCTCCCCATAGTGCTACACTTGCTCAAATGAGCAGGGAGCAGTCATGCATCATGGATCTTTCTTCAGTATTATTTTTTCACCTAAAAATGCAATCCCACAGACTCAGCCTGGCTACTACTTRTGGGGAGACACAAGAATGAATTAGTAGTGCTGCTTTTGGGAAACAAATGTAACTTCAATGTTGACATCCTATTTATCCCCTGTTGAGGAATAAAGTATTCTGTGTATTGAGATGATGAATTAGAACCGTTAAACAAAAATGTAATGCGTTTGTTACAGCCACCAAGTAGACAAATTACCATTATGCTGTGCAAGTAATACTTTACAAACCCATTTGTCACACAGGAGAGGTGTCATATGCAATCTGATTCACCCAGCTTAATGTATGAAATAAAACCTCGATTTTCTTCAGCAGATGTAAAACAATAACAACTAGCTTTCCTTCCAGAACCAGTGATAAATACTTTGTTTTCTCAACAAAGCAAACAAACAAAAATTCAGCATCTCTTGTGCATTTGAAAAAAAAAGAAAATAAATAAGAGAGAGAGAAAAAATCACATACTGGAAGCTTCTACATATCCCACAAATCACAGCAACTACCATGTTACAGTTATCAATTCAACAGAACTTGCTAAACTTCAAATAAATTCAGCATGAGAGATTGTTTTTGGATAGAAATCAGCAAAGATTTGGTCAATTTATGTACAGCTACACTGATTTATAACAGGTTAAAGTGACAATATTTCTATCCATGTCAGGAAAATTTATTCTCCAATTTATAGCAGTGACGACAAGGCCATAGGTATGATTTCCAGTATACACTGAAAGTGAGATTTAGGTAAAAATTAATTTCTGGGTTGAGGAAAAGGGATCTAGAAAGATCCCTGCAACAACACACTCAGGCTGGAGATGCCTAAATCAGCAACTTCTTTGCCTTGAGTGTCAACTTCTGAGCCAAGTGCCACCCCCGTGCAGCAGAATTTTTTTTTCTGCCTACTCAGGCACTGAGTCCTACCCTAAACTCTTCAAGTATTTAGAAGGAAGAACTAAATTCAGACATCTATACTACAGGCTTACACTTCAAATCTATTTGTCTAGGTTATTGTTTATTATGAAAAGAGAAAAATTAGGATCTAGAGTCAAACAACAGATGTATCTCACTGTCTTACTTGCTCACATTCTGTCTGTTTCCCTAAATATTCCAAAACAGTAGCCTAGTTTGGTACACAATGGATGCAAATAGGAAAGTTTATATGTGTTCAACACAGTACACAGTATAGGTACTTCAGGGAAAAAAAAAAAAGAAAAACGAAAAAGAAGGAAACCCCAACTTTTTTATAACAGACAAGTGGATAGAGCAGTCATCTGCATTTTCTTTCTTGTCAAGTTAGGATAGAAAGTGTCACTTRTTTACTTCCTTCCAGCTGGGTTGCCAATACCACAAGTATTATGGAAACAGACAAAATGATTAAGTTTGAATCTACTGGTCTGAGGGTTTTTGTCATTTTCAGTTGGAACTTCTCAGACAAGTTCATAGCTGATTTGATGAAATGGAGTCTTTTGTTTTAAACTCAATCATAATTTCATACCAACAATGTTACTTCTCTTTTCTCATAAAAACAGTGCTAGAACCACTTATGAATAGGGACTGTTCTCCATCAATTTGGGTCATGGTTGAAGCAAAACAGTAACTACCATGTCAGTGACCTTAAGTGAGAACAGTAAAAACTGTACATAAAATATAGCTCTTGGGCAAATRCAGTAGCAGAAACAAAAAGCTCTTGAACATAAAAGATACCCATTCTAAAAAGTCGTGCCTGTCCTATTGACATCAGTGAGAGCTTTGGCATGGAGCTCCAGGGAGGTGTAAGCCTTGTGATGTTAGTAAATAATCTAAATCCATGTCCTTTGGAGACTCCTACCCCGTGGCTCAGGACCCATGAAGGAATTCAGTAGATATTATTACAAGAAATATTAAAGAGTCTTTATGTGAACATATATATATATATATGTATACATATATATCTTTGTCCTCCTAACTTATCTGCTAAAAAATCCAGTTATGTCTTTGGAGAGCCCAGTGTAACAGGCTTACTCTGCTAAGTGAGAAAGGAAGAGTATTAAAAGTGATCAGAAAACACAACCATTTCAAGAAGAAAACTATGATTTAGAAGTCTTGTCTTTACAAGAGAATTGAACAGGTCAGTGTAATAACCACACATCAGCCAGGAGGAAAATAATTACCTATGTATAAGGAAAAGTCATTCTGTTATTACTGCTCCATTGGAGAGTTCCTGTGAGTGTGTGAACAGGATAGAGAATGTGTATGTTTCAGCAGAGAGAGAGAAAAAAAGTCAGTAAATAGTTTGGGATGCAGAGTTCAAAACAAGAAGTGAAAAATGACTTTGCAGGCCATTTTATGATGGATCAGSGTACTGTCATACTGGAACATATGGTGAGTTTACAAATTCTCCAACCACACCAAGCCCTGTCTACTTTTTTTTTTTTCAGGAGTTCACAGCAGTTTTGTGTTCTCATCATATGATTTCTGGTATCCTTAATGAATGTAAAAACACAGAAAAAAATAGTAAAGTATACTTAGAATACTAGAGCTTTTAATAGASTGAAAATCTTTGGAAGTCCTCCTCTCCTTCCTATAGCACAAGATGGCAAAAAGGAATTAATGTCTTGATGGTGAGTTTTGTGGTGGGATATTTTAAGTCTGAAGTTCCTTTCTGACCTTGAGTTTCCTTTCTGACGTCATTAAAAATCTAAGTTTCTCAAGTGTTTTAATTCTCCTTCCATTCCTGTCTGTGTAAGAAGAACTGGTCTTGTTCTTTATGGATTACTCAAACACAAACTTCAGGAGGACATTCAGTTCTCTGAAAGGCAGGTAAATTTATTCACTCCTAGAAATTCATTCATTTGGATAATCTTTATCTACTTTTCTTGTCCCCAAATGGATTTCTTTCTATAAACAGGGTTAACTGCTCATTGTTAGCACTTTTTTAATACAAGATCTATATATTTTGGGGTCATTTTTTCTGAGTTCTCTTTCTGATCCAGGAAAGAGAGTTTTATCATGTGCGAAACTGAACAACCATATAGAGATTACAGTGTCTCATTCTGGAATTGTTACATCTTCATTGATTCTTATCTTGATTTCTCTGAAGTCACTAGAAAGTACATCGAGACTGCAAGAGGAATTTACTTTGCCAGAGTCAGCAGCTCTTTTGGGTTCCCGATCTCTTTTTAGCAACACTGTGGAGRTCCAAACTGAAATCTCAACACCAACACACCAGGGCAATTGTCTTGAACAGTACTAAGAAATACAAKGCTATCTTCCTACCAAAAAATTAGAAATTCCAAAGTAAGAAGCCAATATTAATTTAGAAGAGAGTCTAAACCTCTACTGTGCAATGCACCAACTTTTCTGACTTATACTGGTAACACAATAYGGCAAAAAAATCTCTCTTTTCAATGCATTAATGAAGATTAATTATATATTGAATGGGACTTCAGTATCATAAAAAACAGGGTTTCCACCACAATATTAAACTTATGTTACAGGTCTTGATTTCTTCACAAAGTTCTGTGTCAACACTTTAGAAAAAGCATGAGCATTACATTCTTACCTGAGAACATTTTAATATGTTCACACCATAAAGTTGAAGGGTGATTCAGCTGTACTTTTTTTCCTAAATTATTGAACAAAAAATAACTGCAAAATTTGAATTACAATAAGCACATGTAACAAACATGGGTCCTTCAAACTACAGTCTATGAAATAATGAAGATCTATTATTAATGGTAAAAATTCTGACTCTAAAAACCACTAAATTAATTTTCAAAAAAAAAGACTCAAAAATAAAATGGAATTAAACATATATTAAACCTATCTCACTTTCTTTACATTCAATAATTACAGATGAGCAGATGTTCATATGCTAYTGAACAAACCTGCAGGTGAAGCAAACAGACCCACACCATCTTACAYCTTTTAAGGACTATGGAACGGTTTATGTCTAAATAAAAAGACAATAACATTAATATCATGAATTTTTAAAGATGGACAGACACCAGGTTTTTTATTACTAAAGAAACTGGCTCATAGGAGTCTTTCACAAACAGCCCTCATATGCATACAAACACTAAAATAGTTTAGACTTGGGAAAATGCACAGAATTCGRATAGAAGGCTTTATTCAGCTTCTATGGAACAGTAAAAAGGAAGCATTGTTGAAGGAAGTAAGATAAATAAAGTGAATCCTAGGAATATTTCTTAGGATGTTTCAAGTTGTAGGAGAGTGAGTAGCCAAAACAGGAGAAGTTTATAATAAGAACAACACCTTCCTCAAAGAAAGTAGTAAGGTAGAGAACACAACAGCAAAACTAAATGCATAGCTGCTAGAGAGGTAAATTAAATTCAGGGAAAAYAGGAATTGAACAAGCAGCTTGTATGCTTTTACTGCTTTCACAGACGTGCATAATCTAATCTTTATATAAGCACAACATTGTCCATTTTCAGAGCCAGCTTTAGGACATGTGTATACTACTGAATAACATTTGTGGGAGCAAYTTTGTTCTTCCTGAAGCTTTCTTGCACAATACTAAAGAAGCAATATCTTCTACGTACCCTTTTAACATTTTCTCTCTATGTCCTAACAACCTCTGCTGAATCCAGTCTTAACCAATTTTATAAAAATGAACTACCAGATTTGTAAATCRTATTCCAGTAATGCCTTATTCTTGCCTAGTAACATGGCACTCATATTTTGATAACAAAAAAAAAAAAAAAAAAAAAAAACGGTAATTTTCTAACCATTATTTTTTTTATGAAAATGCATGAGAAGTTTGAAACAACTTCCCAGATACTGGTGTGGAATAATCCAAAATATTTTTACTATTTTTCTTGTGAAAAAAAATGAAAGAATATAAGCATATTGCAATAAAAAAAAATATTTAAAAAATATTTGGAAGCATGAATAACATAAAGAGCAAATAACATGAAATAAAATGAGTAACAGGAAAATATGTTTTGAACTTATTTTCTATTAGACAATTCACAGGATTATTCTGACTGGAAATCCTGAACATTTATCCATCACTATTCTCTTTGTATCCCGTTTCACTCTCAAGCAGCTTTTAGCAAAATGGCAGGAAAGAGAAAGAAATGTGATTTAATTTTCACCTTAAAAAGGAAAGAAGACATTTGGTTTTCAAGAACATTGCTGAGGATTCAAACTCTCCCCCACTTTTATAAAACTCAAATTCCTGACAATGAGTAAAAATACAGAAAAGAAACAATTTCTTCATTCTGCTGAAATCATTTCACGTGCACATTTATATCACAAGGCAGACAACTATTTTGTGGAAAGCATTTGGAGGAAGCATGGTCTAGGAAAGCTCTGATTTGGTGCTGGAGGCCAGAGTAACAGCACACAGGAATGAAAGAGAGGCTGGACTACTACTAGTTGTGCCCTGATAACAAACACCTGAGTTACCTTCACTCAGAAAACCACCATGTTTTCTGTTATTTGCCAATTTTCTAACACTATATCCTTTCAAAATCTGTTTTTATATCCATACACCGTAACTGAAATATTAATTTCCATATATTGCTGTACTCTAGGAATAAATATCAGATTTCTTTCTTAAATCATCTTTAACTGGATGAAAATTAGTCCCTTTTCCAAATGCCAAAATGTTCCAAGTTTTTTGTTTTTCAAAGTTTAAACACAGCCTTGGGGGGAAAAACAAGGGCAAAAAACGCAAGGGGAAAAAAAAAAGTCCTAAACAATTGCCCAGCTGTACCATGTGCTGCAAYGTTTAGCTATGCAAAGCAACAATTCTCAAACCTTTCAGTCTATATATGTCTTCTCTCTAGTATTTAATCTTTAATACATTTAAAAAGAAGTTAATTAATTTTTATCAAGAACAATATTATAGCATAGCTGTCAGGATATTTTAATTATTTCTTCTACCCATATGGGCTTTCTGAAGGGTGGTAAAGAGAGATTTAGAGAAAATGTATACCTTACACCATTGGACAGCTCAGTCAGGAACAGATTTGAAGTGTAAATTTAATTAAAAAACCCTCTAAAACTAACAGTGCTGACTTGTCAGGTAAAGAGTATCACCACAGACCATGAAGAAACAGCAAATGTTTATTAAGTCCTGTAAAATCTGGAATTCACACAAAAGAAACCAAGAAGTTAGAAAAGTGAAATAAAACCATTTCAATTGCACTACAGATATTGTGATAACAGGTGCTTTAGGTGTGCTTTGCAGAACTGGAGAATAAAACATACAAGAAATGCTCATAAACATCAAAAYATGATATTCCTACATTCACCTTCCAGGACAATTCAATACTTTTAGCTTGCAGTCACCAAAACTTTATTCTAGGTAGCATCATGACTCTCTGCTTATTATGAGCTGCAGTTTTGTAATCCCTATCCCCAGATTGTTCTTCCCCAGCCAGGCTCCAGTTATCTCACCCGAATCCTTTGCCCCCTTTTCTCGGTGCACTATCCAGCTGACTCCTTACCAGGTCTCTCCATGGTGATAATTATTGCCTTTTCTCCTGACTCGGCAGGGAATGACTTTCTGTCTTATTTCTGCTCTTCATGCATTTCAGGCTATGCCTCCCAGCTCACCCACAGCTCCTCCACTCAGCATTATGAGACAAGGCAGGAGCCTCTCCAGACTTTGCTGCTGGACCCCCTGCAGCCACACCCTCCCACACAGCAGTACCTTACCTGTTAATCAATGTATGTTCCTCTGTTAACAGTAGTGAATCCTGATCAATTAATTTAAAAATAATTGTTATGAATTATGYGTCCCAAAGTTAGGAAGCTGAAATCTTGTTGTGCCAGTTCTCACTTATGTTAGACTCAGAGTTTCCAGTTGATTGCCTTTTGCAGACATAAGAACAGTTGTGAAATATTCTCTACTGACCTGAGTTAAATAATTTACTGTGGTGAGATTGTGATTTCTTTTCATCTTTCATTTGGAAAAAAATAGACAACAAATCCATGGAAAATGGATCCCACCCAAAATAGTTATAATCAAGTGGCTGGAAAGAATGGTTTATGCAATATGTAGGCTCTTGTCTCTCTGGCTGGGGATTAGGCTCTTTTAAATTTATTTCTTGAGTGAGAAAGCTAGTGTAAAAGAGATTGTATCTCTCCTTACAACCATAGTTTATATTCACTAACCAAAACTAGAACCTAAGCCAGTTTCTGCTTTCTCAGGTGAAGGTAATAATTCCAGGCAATTTCCCACTCAGTTCAATTTTGCTTCTCCTGTCTGTCTTGGAGCTGAGAAAGCTTCCTGATTCAGATGTTATCAAACCAGTATGATTCTGCAGCTGTTCAGGAGGGTTTATACATATGTTTTTTAAAGAAAAAATAAAACCCCAAGATATTGTTTGAAAAATATTATTATGGCTTTCTACTAACAAATAAACAGAAACCCTATGGAAATACCTAAATAAGCATATGACCACCACCAAATACTAAATAATAAATGACGTCTTAGATTGACCCTATTAATTTTAGATACAGACATCATTACCTTTGGCCAAACCACATAGCCTCTTCATCTTTCTAGGTTGTTTAATASAGGAGCATTGTTAGCATTCATTTATAATTTTAGTGGATTATATAACAAATACAAATAAAATTGCAAGTTTTCTTATAAAATCTGTGAGAAAAATAATCTATACCTCTACTGAGCAGTGTTAATGTTAGTCTGGTAACTATAATTGTTATCTTTTCATTATTTACATTCTAAGTTCCATTGACTTTTCTATATTTTACTGTTAAATAAGGGATTTCCAAAGTGAAGCCCAAATTCATTCAGTTCCTGAACCTGACAATGAGCAAGAATTTTTGGCTGATTTTTTTTTTTAAAACAAAAAATATCTCTAAGCAACATAAATGAAACTCTTTAATATTCCTGTTATTTAGTTTATGGAATTATAAACTTAAGAAAAAACCCAAACACAACAATTATTATTTTAATTAATTAACTGATGTTAGCTGTTGCATCTTATTCACATTAGCTTTTGCACGTTGTCACATTCCTATTTAGCGAAGCAATTTGTACTATTCAACAGTGCTATCAGTGGGGTTTGTTGCATTATATTGCTTTTGCTGCTTCTCAAAGACCCAGTGGGATATCTGGGGAGAAAATAAGTACACCTAAATAGAAAATAAAGCAGCAAGCATCCATGTTAGTCAGCTCTCAAGCTTCAGCATCTTGCCCAGAGCTTCAGTGACACATTTACATGGACTTGAAGTTTGTGTCCTTGAAACTTCCTCTGAAATTATGAGTCATTTCTGTTGAAAACTTGGAATTGAAGGAAAACATGTGCATGAGTAGGAGAGTACATCCTCAAGTTTGCCTGAAGGAAGCAATGATTCCTTCCTCTTTTTGCAAACAGTGTTAAAGCTAAGAGCATTCATCCTTTTCAGGGCTGAGTCCTGCAGCTCCTTTCTTCCTCTCTGGCCCTCCTGTTTTGTGAGACAGATAATATGATTTTAAACTTTGTCAGCTATTGCTGGTCAAAGAGGTTTGTTCTAAGTGATTAGGAAAATTCAAACAACATTTCAGAAGCAAAGTCAGCTGAGAGTGAGTCCCAGAGCAGCACCAAGAGAAAGTGGTGAGTGGYAGCAGAGGACAACTGCCTGCTGAGCAGTCAGGCAGGTTTGTTGCTTCCAGGGACTTGGGTATTAGACATTAGGGAGAGACCACCAAGGCTCAATATCCACTCTCCATCATTGGAGATACTGATTACCCAGCTGGGCACAGTTCTGGACTCTCCTGGGAACATAAGACTGAGATAGATGATTCCTAAAAGTACCTTCCAGCCTCAGCCATCCTGTGATTCTACCGCATCTGAGTTGTCAGATACGTCTGACCAAAAGAAACACAGGAAAGAACTGTCACCCTGTAGCCAGGAATGGAGGATACCTTCCCCATGGTAGAATGGTTTTGGATAATTTGGCTGAGTCATGAAACCTCATGAAGACAAAAAATGAAGACAGGGTCCTTTGGGCACACTAGAACGGTAGACCCAGGTAAGTTTGTGTGTGCACATGTGGGTGCACATACAATACAGAACATTCTGGAGAACATAGAAAGGACACAGACATAGACACAAGAGGTTCARTGTAGGCAACATGGAAATTCTAAGGTTCACAAGTGAGATGATAGGAAATTTAGTGTGCAAATTGACATGATAGCATTTTTTCTTAGATGGTTAGTTTGAGGACAGAAAAGGTGTCTGGGCACAGGTGTTATGAACTGAGAGAAAAGACACAAGAACAAGTTACTGCTCTTGGAGATGTTTACAAAGTTAGTAACTGCAAGTATAATAAAAAATAAGCTTACCTTAAGAGCTTACCACTGCTGAATAGCAGGATGGATAAAATAATGTGGCAAAACACAAGKATAAAACTGGAATACCCTTACTACATGGGAATGAACAATATTGAAGGAATGTAGGATATCATTGGGCATCACAAGCAGGGTCACCTGGTAGTATCAACACAGAGGACTGAGAAAATTACATTGGAGAACAGGGGTCTGAGAAAATATGGAAAAAGCACTATGAAAATTTTAATAGTTCCATGTAGCAGAGATCMCAGAAACAGGTGGAAAACAAATGAGTAGTGGTTCATTAGTTATGGCTTACTCTATGATGTTGCYAAACACAGACACTTCATTTTCTAAGATTGTAGCTTACACACCAGCGGATAGTGTTCACACTTGATAAGCTATTCATACTTACAATGATGGCTTTAGCAATATCTGCTCATATTTCATAAGTACTGTAGAAATATTAGCTGGCACTGTGTACAGATAYATGGAAAGATGGAGTAACTACACTTACCAATAATGCTGTCAACCATTTTCTGAGCATTAGATTATCACTGCTATCAATTTCAAGAAAACCTGCATTAAATAAATACAATTATAAACTAAATAGTGAAAGAATTAAAAACTAGCCGCCAAGTTTGCAAAAAATAAATGTAAACTTTTTGCCAGGAAATCTCCATGGGAATCCATTTTCATTCACTAGTTCTCTGTGTACACAGTGAAGCATTTAATTTTCCCAGTGGGTAAACTAATTAAAATCACAGAGCAATATCAATTCTTGAGCAGAGAGTTATGATAACGTACTATGAAAAGAAAAAAATAGTACACATTGCTTTAAACAAAGAATGACCAAAAAAAGAAAGAGAAAGCTGAGAACACAAAGACCTTCTTATTTATAAAAACCATGGAAATGTGTCCTTATAATTTCTTTTTGTTCATTTACTTGAGAACAATCTCACTACATCAAAAGGACTGTCTATGAACATCATGCCATTCAACTAGGCAGCATGGATAATCAATTTATAATTAAAGAAATAGAAATGATAGTTACTAAATGGATTTTTTAGAGGAAGATTTTGGATTATCTACAGATAATTMTTTTCTGGATATTTGAAAAGGTGATGAGTGAACTGAAGTAAATTTATGGGATAAATTAGGAATGTGCTCAATKCAGATCTTTCAGTTATTTTTTAGCTCTTTTGAATTGCTCTAACTCTGAAAGTATTTTGAAAGTGAAAGAACCAACAAATGAGGCCAGTTTTGTTTATCTATTAAACATTAGAGTTTTAGTGTTAGTTCTCAGGAACGTGACACTCAGGTTCTGTGGGAGGCAAAAAAATAAATTCTCTCAAGTGGATTAATAGATGACAGGGAAAGCAACAGCGTATACAAACAGACCAGCAGAGAGGTTTGAAAAGAATTAGAGTAAATAAGTGTACTCTGTGAAATTACATGATAGCACTTACACACCAGTTTACCTAATAGCAGTTTGCATTTCTGCAAATTCTTCATGGTGGAAGCTTTAATCAAGGTTCTAAATTCATCAGGCTTAATTTTACATTTCTGAAGTGGGAAAGAGGACACTTTATATACACATTATCACTTGAACAGCTTTTTCCCGCCTTACTGCTGTTAACCATTGTCTCTSACTGAGACACTATGGCCTATTTAATCAGTGTAGAATTTATCTTGAGTCCATAACAAGACCATTTACATCCCATTTAGCTCTACTCTGAGCACTCAAATGGGGCCTAAATGTCCATAGACCTTGTACTTGCCCTTTGAAATGGATGAATTCACTGTCAACGAAAAATAAAGATGCCCATTAAACAACCCTCTAGCATTAGAAGATATTCTACCTGAAAGCATTACACAAGGGTGAGCTGTTTATATAGCTGGATCAGGAGAGTTTTCCAGGCTTTGATCCATTATAGATTAGTGGGAAACTGTTTATTTCAGTGCATGTAGCTTTAGGTGCTTCCATACTCTTAGGAGGTTTTATGTCCTATAATACACAGGAATGAGAGCAAAAGTAATCCTCACATCCTATATTTTGCTCTGTCTAGGTGAACTTTTTTAACCACTAATTTCCACAGGAATTAGTAGTGGKCTGCAAGTAATAAGGAACCAAAAGGTTGATAGATAAAAATGGTTTTGAAACTTAAATACTTCAAAGTCATGACTYCTATTCATGGAGATATAATAGAAAAACAGAGTATGAAGGCTCCATCTGCCCCCATTCATGTTTATTATTGCTAATGTTGGAGTCCTTYGACCTTTATTCCTGAGAACAGAAAGTCTTTCCTTTGTTGCTGTCTATATATTATAATATTTGAAATGTCATAAGCAAATCAAATGCAGTTAGCCCAGCACTGACATGTAAACAGAGTRTAAGAGAGCAAATTTATTTTACTGCAATCCAGTAGGATAGAAACAAAGATAATAGTACAGAGAATTTATATATGTGGAATGTGATTATTTTAACCTATTTACAGGTAGGACTTTAACATACCTAGGCACCAGAAATGACCACATGCAACTTGTATAAAGGATCTGTATCTCCAGTAGATCCAGAATCCCTCACATAGTGTCTCTTCCAGGATCACTGTTTTAGCATTAAGTCCAAGGTACAGGGACAACTGACATGTCCTGTGCCAGCCTGTAAAGATGACTTAGAAACCTCAAGGTATTGAATATTATATCCTTTGTTATCAAAGGATATAAATAGACATTCCTCACTGTAAGGGATAGCACTACAGCAGGGAGCGTGGATAGAATCATTAAAAAAACAACACAACRTGGGCTCAGATGTGTATTTGAGTTTAGGTTGGCACAGCTGTGAACCACATACTTTGCTATAACAAGATCATGGCCCCTAGATCAAGAGTTGTTTTCTCCCTCTGCTGGGCGCTGGTGAGGCTACACCAGTAGACTGTGCTCAGTTTTGAACTCTCCTGTTYAAGGACATCCTTAAATCAGACATTGCCCAGAGGGAGTTACTAGTGTGTTTACAGTCTAGCTGGCATCACCTAGAAGGGGAGGCCAAGGAAGCTTGTCTTGTTTGCTCTGACAAAGAGGAGGCTAAACTGTGATCTTGCACAGGCCTGCAGTTATCTGAAAGGCAGTGGCAAAGTTATGGAGGTCTATACTAATCCTCTCTGGTTAGTGCAAGGGACACTAATAGAAGGAACAATGGCTGAAGATTGCACCTTGTGAGAGTCAGGGCAATATCAGGAAAGAAAATTCACTGTGCAGCAGTGGAATGCCTTGCTCAGAGTAGCTGTGAAACCTCCATCCTTGTAAACTGTTAAGATTAGRATACAACAAAACCATTCTGCTGAATGAACTGACTTACTGCTGGCAACAGTTCTGCTTCAGTCAGAGCATTGGAATAGTGATGTCTCTCCAGTCAATATTTCCACAAAATTGTGATGTCTAAACCAGTGTATATTAATAAGCTGAAATAAAATTTATTGGTTTATTAAAGGTGAAATCCTAGCTCTACAGGAGGTCAGTGGGAATTTGTATCTGAGTGTTGTGGGGCTTTGAGGCAATGTTATTTTGTTACTAAGAAGAGCAGAATCATGCTTTAACTTACATTATGGAAAAGAGAAACTCAGAGGAAAACTGGAAATCTTAATAATGACAATCTTTTTTTCTCAGACGTATTTGATAAATGTCAAGAGACAGGTGCTATACAATCCAATAAATAAAACAAGTTAGTAGATTAATTTGACATAAGTATTAATTCAACAGCTAATCGCTATTCAAATATTCCATTTTATGAATCTTACAATTGATCTGATCTTGCATGCTATGTGTCAGAAGGCTGAACTTGCCAACTAAATAAAATGCAGATATGCAAGTCTATTTTCTGCTTCCTGTTTTAACACAATTAAAAATAAGTAAGATTTTAAATCCTATATAAAAAAAACCCCAGTAACTTYATGCATATTAGCAGCATTATTCATTTAGTACCTAGTATGTTCACATTTCATTTCAAACTAAAAATACCAAAAGAATCWTCTCCTGAAAAGTATCTAAATATAGTTTACTTCATTACCTGTAAATCACTCTCAAAAAAGGATGCAGTCTGTGAAATGCTAAAGGAGAACCGACTGGTTAAATGCTGTACTTCTTGCAATCAGAAGGAATAACAATTACAGCGCCAACTGCTAATCCTAAGAAATCAAAACACAGTTAGGCAGCGACTAAATTCTATTATAAAGTGTAATTATTATTATTATACTTCTTTTAGAAATTGAAGAGATGGAAACATTATGCAAGTACTTAACCTTTTTTAGTAGCTAGAGCATTGTTCTTTACTGTGCTACTAAATATATTCATCTTTAAAAAGAAATAACACTCTAAATTTTGAAAACAATAGTTGGCTCTTCTCTTTAATGCTTATTCAGAAATGTTGAGGTATTCTGTTTTTTCTCCTGACATGGATTAGATTGAAAATTAAGATATGCTAAGCAGGCAGAAAGTGCAATGTACTTTGTAATTGGCACAATCCAGAGCTTAATGTTTTACACTACTGATGATCTATCTACTTCTCATGTGTTTTTTTTCAAATACCTAACATAATCTGTCATTACAGTGCAAAGAAAAGAAAACATGACCACAATCTCTATACAAACCTATAATTTTGGGGATGTATACAGGTACTGAAGGCTTAATTTTACTAACTAAATTAGAATCACAATCACAATTTTTAAAAATTCGTTCTTTGGGTTTGATTTTATTTGTAATCCATATAGGAAGTTAAATAGGTCTAAAGATAAATGAACAAGATGCTACAGCCATAGATTCTACCCTGGGACTCCAACCTAAGGAGTATTGATTCCCATGATTTCTTGCATTTTCCAACAGCTCTATTGTTCAGCCATTTATCTGTGCAGTGATATCTGCCCCCTTACCCTCTTGTTTGGTTTAACCCTGGTTAGCTAAGCACCACACAGCTGCTTCCTCACTTTCCTCCACCCCCAGTGGGAGGGAAGAAGAAGAGAGTAAAAATAAAAACAAAAAAAAATCTGTGGGTCAAGATAAAAATTTTTAGTAAGTGGAGAAGTGGAAGAAGAGAGCAAAAAACCAAACAAATAAACAAACAAAAGTGATGTAAAGGCAATTACTCTCCGCCTCCCATGAATAGATCTGTGTTCATCCAGTTCCTGAGTAACTGACTACCCTAAAAACCCCTCCTWTCCCTTTTTATAGATGAGCAAGATGTTGTATGGGAGGGAATGCCTCTTTGGCAAGTTCAAGTGATATTCCTGATAATGCATATTCCCAAACTCTTGTGCACACACACTCCACTTAGTTTACTGGGACGACACAGAGTGAGAAACAGAAACAGTCTTGACACTGTGCAAGCACTGCTCAAGAGCTGCTAAACATGAGCATTTTGTCATCACTGGTTTTGGTTGTCAATCTAGAACATAGGCCCAGGTGAGCTGCTATGAAGAAAATTAACTCCRTTCCAGCCAGTTCACTTCTCCACAGGAAGACGAAATTCTATTAAAAAGAAAAATTAAAAATGGATGATGCATTTATCAATTGAACAGTAATTTCTTTGAGAAGCCCTACATGCTAAGAAAAGGAAATCTATCGCCTGTATTTTCTTGTGAATTATTGTTGACTATTTCTATCCAAATCACTACTCCTAAGATGTTTTCAAATTTCTTCCAACAAATGGTTCATAATAACTTCTTTACTGGGAAGTGAATCTAAATTGTTTGGCTATTGATCCTTTTTCTGAGCTGAATGTTCGATGCAATTATATTTGCCTTGAAAGTCTGAGCTTAGTAGGGGGTAGAAGTGAGATTCATGTGTTTTCCTGAAATGCTGCTCTACTGACAGTTTCTCCTTGACCCTAATTTGTGATTACTGCTTCTAGCATCAATCCTACCCATCTTCCTGAACTGATGGCTGCCATTTGTTGTTTTATTTCAAACATTTGTTAATAACCTTTATTCATTCAGAGGTTTTTACAATTCTCAGCCTGTCAGCTGCTTGAGGACAGCCTGGCTCTGGCATCTCTGCCTAGAGCTGTCAGGATGCTACTCTTCACTGACCAAAAGTGACCAATCCACCTCCATCCCCCCCTTTTTTTTTTCTTTCACACCTGGGGAGTGGAACAGGAAATTCATAATGTGAATTCATTATGTGGCTACAAGATAACTAGGCTGAATTTGATCTTGTCTCTCCTGCACACAGACCTGTGCAATGACGATATGCCAAGATATTAATTGGCCAGGATTCTGGTTGTTTGTTGCCCTTCTGGAAGAAGGACCCTCTCTGGGCAGGTCTAAGTCTCTCTGTCTTGTCTTCAGTATCTAGGGAGTCATCTTTTTTACACTTCACCATATACTCTAGGAGCTACTGAGATAGCAATCTGATAGATTGAGGAAAATCATGTAGAGAGAACATAAATACAAAAAGTGAAGGACAGATAGAGGCAGTGAGCACTATACACAAGCTATCTTAAAGCCACTGTCCTGGTCACAAAGCTTAATTTGCTTTTCTGACAAGCATTCCTTTTAGGGAAGGACAAACTGGGAATAGAATAGAATAGAATAGAATAGAATAGAATAGAATAGAATAGAATTAGAAATAGTTCCAGCTGGAGGGGACTTAAAATTCACATCTAGTGCAACTACTGTGACTGGAGGTGATTGCAGGACATAAATTAATTTCAGTGCTTTTGAAGTCAGATTTTTTTTACTATTCATTACTATCACAGTGCTTCCCAAGTCTTCAAGGATCTGAACAATATAATGGACCATTCTAAAATTCTATAGCGCCACCATCAGTAATGACATACTTCTTAGTGTACTATGACAAAGTATAATGTATAACAGTTCAGGAAATGTGTTACTTCACCCTTTGTGATATTTAGATTTCAATTTTCTTCTTATTTAATTTTAAAAGTTAGTGTTGAATTTGGACTTTTTTCCTTTTCTGATGGATTTCCTGGTCTCTCTCTATTTTAAGTGCTCTGAAATCAATTTGCATTTTACCTATATAGTAGGTAATAATATTTCTCTTTTTAACAACTGAGTTTAGAATAATAGAATTTGTTATGAAGGGAAGATGCTTCTTATAACAACAGTGAGAATTTAAGATGTTCTTTGTCTGTTAGAGGAAAACTAATTTATTCAAGTAATTTTATTCCTGCAAGTTTTCAGTTAACAGGAATGAATAAAAGTCTTCTTAAAGATAATAGAATCATTCTAGAAGGTCAGAGCTTTTCTTGGAAACTCTAATTACTTAGATATTGCTTGGCGTAACAAGTATGAAAGCTTAGGGAAAACTGATTCTAAAGATAATACAAGATTGTTTTCTTGCATAATTTACTTAAAGTTTATATTTAAAACAGACAAGCAACAAAAAAGCTMCTCTGTGCTTTGAGCTTGAAAATATATCTTACATAAAAGAACCATCTATCACATGAACCTAGCATGCATGTGATGCTTTTTAATAAAAAAGAGCTGTTACTGGTTTAATAATACATTTATTCTTTTCTTGAAAGAGTAAAATCAATAAAGCAATATGCACATACACTTCCTTATGTGTAGACAGCTGAGAACATATCCCGACTGCCAGCTGGCACAAAAAACCTTCTTCTTCAGTTTTGTCCTACATATGAAGCACATGTCAGGTAAGGCACTGGCATTTGGACATTTCATAACCTTAAACCAGTGTGTACAACTCCCATCCTCCAAATTCATCCTGTACCACCATTTTTTCTGTCTTCCATTATTTTTGATTTTGCTTTTGGTTTCTTTTTTTTTGTCCCCCCCTAATCTGGGCTCCTGATCCATTTCTCTCATTAGAACTGCAAACAAAATGTGGCTAACACAAATATTCAATATGAATAGGGTGGCTGGAGCCCTGGGGAGAAAATCATACAATAACTTGCAAAATAACTGGTCCTTCATTACAGTATTTAATTTTATTTTTTTTTTTTTTTTGTGGTGGTTTGGGGTTTTTTTGCCTAAGAATAATGATTGATTGTTGTTTATCTAATATTTTTCCTCAGTGCTGAACATATGCTGTACATAGGTTYTTTGTAAAATAGAGATGGTGAAAAAGCTCCAGAAGATCAATACTGAGGTAGTAAGACTTCACACAGAGAATGTTCAGGCTGCAACTGCTCCAGGAGCATGGACCTGAATCTGCTTTGTTTTGCTGCTCAACAAGCCAAGTACAATTCCAAGTGCCAGGGAGAGTTGATTTTTTCCATTCTAACCTAGGAACTCTAGTGGCTAGATTTCACCACTGTAAGATTGCTTTGAAAAGTACTAAGTGCTGTAGAAAAAGATGTGTACTTTCTGAGTGCTCTGGAAAGTTGAATGATAATTTTCAGAACCTTTTGTGGATCAGCCTATGGTTTGAAAGCACTGGTAGTTTGCCTGTAGGTCAAATCATCCAAGTCCCAGAAACAGCATGGTTTTGGGCTGTCAGTCTCAGACTATGAGGCTTCAACAAGCGATGTCTGTGACAGTCCCAGTGAAAGCAGCTCATCACTCTACCAACGGCCCTTGGCGCTTTGTTGCCAGTAACAGAGCAACRCTTCTCAGTCATTCTCACACCAGTATTTGTGGGGTGAGGCAACTGATCCATGCAGAAAACCATCTTGAAATAGAGGTGGAAGTGGAAAAGCTCTTTTAAAACTGTATCAGCCCCTGGCTGTGATCCAGGCTGAACTCAGAAGCAGTTGCTTCGGCACAACTGGGAGGTGTCACACAACAGTGTGGGAGTGAGAAGCCAAGCGGTATGCATGGAGACAAAAGTTTTCCCACTGAATGCTTTGATTGGTGAAACTATGCTTCCCATTCCTCACCTGGACCTCCTTGACACAAAACCTGTTAGGACCCTGGAATTCCAAAAAACCTTTATTWAAACAATATATCTAATGATGGGTTTTAATGAAGGCTAAAACTTTGAAGTCTCTTAAATCACAGTTTTTAAGCCTACAAAGTTTACTTGCTCTGTCCAGACTGTTTATGGAGATTTAAGTTCCTTAACTCAGACAGATTTTTTTGGACCCTGTGGTCTCCAGCAATGAATTTTTCAGACTTTCTAAAGACCAGCTGCTTGGAATTAGGRGATTTTGAGCTTCACTCTCTCTTTTGAGTTTTCAGAGGAGTTGCATCTGTACAAGTCTTTTGAAGGTTTTAAAAACTTTGCTGAACATCACTATAAAGCTTTTTAGCTTTGCATGAGAAAAAAAAAAATTGTTCCCATCTGTATTATTAGTGAAAGTTTAGAAATATCCATACGTTAAAGGTATGTATGCTGACTTTCAGAGACTAGGTCTTCAAAAGCCCTTGAAAAGATTTAGACCACATGGCCATGGTTATGTTTATGCAGTTGATGATTAGTGTTATGTACCTATACAAAATGCCAGAAATAGCATCCTGTTTTGGGCAATCAAATACAAAGTGAACAAAAACTATTGATTTTAATTACTTAGTCACAATGAAGACACTAGGATTCAAACATCCACGATTTTTAGAAAGTGATTAATCTCTGTCTAACCTAGTTCATTTATTTATTTATTTATTTATTTATTTATTGTAATGGGATATCTTTATTATACAGATATCTGAACAAAAATTCTAGATCTCTACAGAAGAAAATTTCTTAAAGGAAATGCCCTATTTATATTCATCATCACAACAGATGAATAAATATTTCTGTCTCATCCAGAATAAAATCGCCTAGGTTAAGTTCTTAACATCTGTCGTTTACAATTTAAGGCATTCCCTTATTTATCTCCTTATCAAAATTAATTCATGCCCTGCCTTGATTTAGATTTATGCAACTTTAAGACCAAGTAGAGATAGATTATGTGACAGGTATTACAGTAATTAATTGTATCTTAATTTCTGCAATTTTAAGATAGACACTGAAAATTGTCTTTTCCTTAGCTTAACTTATACTGTTTTGTTAAGATAAGGTAGAATAAATTGCATGGTGGCAGTCTCGCGTTTGTCTTTAGAGGGAGAAGACAGTGAATTTAATTTTCAAAACAGACAAAACTGTTAGTCATTCCAGTAGTTAATTATCAACTTGGTTAAAATTCCAACTTGGTTGGCTGAAAGGAACCAACATAGAGACAATGTAACTGGTGGCATCAATTTCTATATAGGGCCATTATGTGATGGAAACTCTAGTCTRCAACTAGGAGAAAAAAATCTGCATAGAATTAATCTGAAATATTTTTAGTACAATTTAGTATTTCAGTGATGACAGAATAATATTTTGGATAGTTTATTAAAAAAGAATTTATATCTACTCTAAATACAGGCTTAAAGCATCTGTGAGCTATCCTTCAGTATTCTGAAGCATGCAAGGGATGATATTTGCATATTAAGAGGGCCCTATAAAGTATCTCAGATATCTTCATGCTATCAATGCACCTACATTACCTTAAAAAACTTTCCAAGTTTAATTCTAATCAGTAAGCAGAATAATCTAATTATATTTGCTATACCACGTTTTATCTGGGATACCAGTATAACAGAAGTAACAGAGCATCTATGGGAGACAAGTTAAACCAAGGCCAGAAAAGATACATTAAGTCACTTAAAATGTTACTAAAATCCTATATTTAAGATGTCAAATTGAGTTAATAGGTAACTGGTTTATGGTAATCTGATACCTCTCTAGATTACATTACCTGCTTTAACTACATCTCCATTGAGACAGAGCTCRGCTTATCTGTTGATACCTTCCTACACACTCCTTAGAACATCTGTTCTAAAGGTGAACCCTACACRTGCTGTTCAGAAATCTGAAGAAGTGATTCTGCAGCATGAGCCTGTGGACCTAGTGTTGGCACTAAAGACTTCAAGATGGAATAGGCAGATATAACAAGGGATTTATAGGACATCTGCAACTTTCTGGTGTGCAGTCTGTAGCACAGGTAGAGCCTGGCTCTTCTCTAAAGAGCCAAACATGACTATAGATAACAGGGTAGGCAGAACTATACCTCTATACTTCTTACTGAAGCTCTGAAATCAGGAGAGGTGGAACATAAGCATAGCTTCCTAGTAATATTATTAGTTCCACTGCTTGAGCCTGTCTTTTCTGTACGGAAAGTAAGCATGAACTTAGTTTTGGTATAAACACAGTGTGTAAGAAGGTGCTCTTCCACAGAGATAGACATGATTTTCTATATTTTTGTATTAGTTTCATCTAAGCACAGGACTACTGCTTTGGTTTTGTGAGAAACAGTTTTTCCAGCATTTGCGTGTAGTCTTTTGTTCCTTTGCTCTTGAACTGATGTTTGTTTCGAGCACCATTATTCAATCATTTCTTTTGTAAAAAGCTGGACACCTAAGAACAATTTATGAACCTAATGTTAATAAGCAAAATAGCAGAGAAATATTAACACAATTTTTAAGCTATTAGCACTATGTACTTTTATCATAAATCAGAAAATAAGTTTGCATCACATTACCAACCAACAGAACCACTCTAATAATTAAAAAACTTTCACTAAAAAACCTCAAAAAACTATTTAACAGCAAACYCATTTGTGATAGACATGGTTCTAAAACCAGTTCAAATATGTTTTACTATAAAACTACTATCTGAGTGAGAGAAATGATGCCTATTGCTGTTCTAAAAGCAGGAGCTAAATCTTCTCCCATGTTTTTTTTCACCTGCCTTGTATTTACATCATATACCTCATTCAGCACATGTAATTCTGTCACTTGAGAAATAACACATCCGTTATACAAATTTATATAGAAATGTTCAGCTCAAATATTTATAAAAGCACAGAGTTGGAGCCACCTCTGGGAATGAAACAAGAATCAAAAAGTGAAAGGTGTTAGAAAACATATTACAAACAGAGCAGCAGTGTGAGACCCTTAATATCTGAAGATCAGWGAGTATCTTAATTTAAAACACTCACTACAGGGCAGAAGTAGGAGAACACGAAATTTACATATATGAGAAGAATGATATCTGATTTGGATATCTGAACTTTTTATTTACCCACCTTATAAATATCTACTACAAGTGCTTTYGAGATATTCTGATTAGTATTTTGATGGAAAAGTAATTTGTTGTGTTGAAAACGTATGCTTTTTTCTGTGATTTTTCAGCTTTAAAAGAATTTTGAACTTCAGTCTTTTTTATTTTGATTTGTTATTTTATTAATATTAATAATTTTCTTCCTTTTTTGACCAAAAAAAAGTTTTCATCAATGAGCCTCTCAGAAAATATGAGCTCAAAGCAAGACTATAAAATGGGTCACATAATTTGCATTATATGAACATTCAGTACCMAGGTTCTGAGAAGCTTAAATTTCCTGATCAAGTTCTCAGTGTGAAAGTCAAGAATTCTGAGCCTTAGTCTTGCTTTCAAAATAAAGAACATGTTTTTAATATTTAGCTGAAAAATAGAACCCCATGAAAATAAATTTCTGAAATGTATTCTGAAATAAATGCAGAGACCAATTTAAAGTTTCAGCTTCAAAGAAATAACAAGAATGGGGAAAAGAACAAAATAGTTGTTAGTTAAATTTGGACTATATTTGACAATATATTCATAACAGTTTAAACAATTTCTTATCAAGGAGGTATTACACACATATGAATGTGTATTTTACATGTTCTCCTTGCAGCAGAGTAGAATTAGGCAAATGAGCAATAATTTTGAGCAGTTAGATTATTCTCAGTCTCAGGGTTCCAAAATCATGAAAAATAGTGAAAAATAAAATCCCTAAATAATGAAGAAACTATTCTACCTTGTCCTTTTTTATTAAATTTAAAAGGTTGGTCCATGCAAAAACTCTTCTAACCACACATTATGAATATCACAGTAGTGAAATATCTTTATGCAAAGAACTCAAAAAAGGGATTTTTTAAATATGTTCCATTAAGCCATCAAATTTGTCACTGCCATTGTGACAGCTGGGCACCAAGATCCCATAAGAAAGGTGGGTCTATTTCTCATTATTGTGTGTCAGATGTGCTTTGTTTCTATGCTGGTGGCAATAAGTGTGCACGTGCTGACTGCACAAAGAGTACATGGTCACAGTCCGTAGAGAAGGAAGAAAGTATTTGTAATCAGAATTACTTCTGTGCGAATTCGACCTTGCTGATGAAATTTAGAAGGAGYGTCTGTTCCATGAGTGTTGTAATTGTATTTTAAACAATGTGTGCTGATTCTTCTAAAACACTCTTTGCAACAATCCCTAGCACAGRATAGAATCATTGAATAATTTAGGTTGGAAAAGACCTTTAAGACCATTAAGTCCAACCAGTAACCCAGCACTGCCAGATAGACCACTGACCCTAAACACCACATCAACACTTTCTTTGTGCACTTCTGGGCATGTTGCTTTGATTTGTGTCTCTCTGGAAYTGCAATGMTGACAGAATACTTTTTTCCAAATATTTTGAGCGGTTTTCTAGATTGTGTACTTTTTCAGAGGTGASGAGGTGCCCACAGTCCGTGCTTGCAGTCCATGCTATCATGCACATTCTGCCACTCATATYTATCCAAGCTTGGGTTAGATTTTTCAGGTGATACTCTTAAATAGTTGCMTAACCTTAAACAAGACCTGAATCATATGCAGTAATATGCTGGTTCCTGGAAAAAAAGAATCAGGCTTGTTTCAAGGGGATTCAAAGGATATTTAAAAAATTTTTAATTCTCAAACACCAAAATGTAATCAACCTGAAAGAGAAGGAAGATGAAGGAAGGTGAAGGAAGAGGAAGGAAGATGGGAAAGGGAGAAGGGAGGAAGGGAGGAAGGGAGAGAGGGAGGAAGGGAGGAAGGGAGAGAGGGAGGAAGGGAGGAAGGGAGGAAGGGAGGAAGGGAGGAAGG
>QVAJ01000012.1:4882428-4918833 GCA_003546035.1 Mixornis gularis
AAGGAAGGAAGGAAGGAAGGAAGGAAGGAAGGAAGGAAGGAAGGAAGGAAGGAAGGAAGGAAGGAAGGAAGGAAGGAAGGAAGGAAGGAAGGAAGGAAGCTGTCTCCCCCTATACTGACTTTCAGAGGAAAACAGGTAAAAAGTGCAATTAATAATAGGTCCCAAGGGGTAGCTCCCAAAGTGCAGAGGTGACAACAACGCAGAGAACAGTCACTGGATTAGTTCATGGCCAGTGATTCTATCATATCAATACTAGAAAGTACAACAAAATTATAGTCTTAGCCCTGACCCCATGAATGATAAAGATCACCACAGGGATTACGTGCTGCACAACTCTGAGAACAAGTGCAATTCTGAGAGCAAATAAATTGTGACCAGCGACTATTAAACCTGCACAGTGAATGCTTATGACAACTTACTTTTAACACACTCCGGTCGGATTTGTTATCTCAACCCTTTGTGCTGCACATTGGGCACAAAAAGGGTCCATCATGGTTTAACACTATCTGGAAGCTTAGTAGTGTGCAGACACTTGCTTTCTCCACTATCTGTGGAATGGGGAGGACAAATAAAAAATAAAATAATAAAACCCATGGGTTGAGGTAAGGGCAATTCAAGTAAAGTGTAAGTTTATAACCAAACCTTGTAAGTACATTTAAAGTTTATAAGTTAAATATAATAATGCTACTACTACTACTAATAGTAATGAAAACAGAGACAAATATAAAGAAACCCAAGAAAGGCAAGTGAAAGGCACAATACAACTACTCAAAACTCACTGACTGATCCAGTCTGACACTGAGCAGCCATCAGCCCTTTCCAGACAACTTCCCCCTATTTGTATACTGGGCATGACACTACATGGCATAAAATCTCCCTTTGACCTGTTTGGGTAAACTGTCCTGGCCACACTCCCACCAGCTTCTTGTGGACCTCCTCACTGGCAGAGCACAGGAAACTGGAACGTCCTTGATTTACAGTAAACACTGCTCAGCAACAACTAAAACTTCAGTGTGTTGTCAACATTATTCTCATACTAAAAACAGAACATGACTCTGTACCAGCTACTAGGAAGAAAAGCAACTCCACCTCAGATGAAACTAGAACAAAATGCAATTTACATTGCCTCTGCTCTGAGTTATTTTTAAACTAGAGCAAGGTGAAGGCAGTAGTGCATGAAACAGACAAATAGAAGAGCTGAGGAGAGTGTGCACATGCAAGTGCAATCTACAGTAATATGCTCTGTAGTCTGAAATGAGACTGGCATGGCCTGGAGGTACTATAAGAACATGTCATGTTACAGTAAAAAGGGCATTGCAGTGTGGTACATTTGCACTAGTGACTTCTGTTTCTACTGTTTTAGTTTTCATGTTCTATTTATTCATTTTATCCTGAAGTGGATAACTTATTTTCAAAAATTATGAGACAGACATAAAGACATGCATGGAAATTAATATAGACAAATAGAGTTAATTAATAAAATTATCATATGGCWCTCAATGATGAAGAAGAGTGTGATCTGTTCTTCCTTTTCCCCTTCACATACAAGCATTTAMGTGCATTATATGGGATTGTCAGGCTCTAATCATATTGTTTCTATATTGCAGATACAGAATCACAGAATCACAGACTGCGCTGAACTGGAAGGGGCCTGCAAAGATCATAGAGTCCAACTCCTGTCCCTGAACAGGAACATCCCCAAGAATCACACCATGTGCCCAAGAGCATTGTCCAAACCCTTCTTGAACTCTGTCAGGCTTGGTGCTGTGACCACTTCCCTGGGGAGTCCTTTCCAGTGCTCAGCCGCCCTCTGGGTGAAGAACCTTTTTCTAATATCCAGCCTAAACCTCTTCTGACACAACTCCAGGCCGTTACCTCAGGTCCTGTCACTGGACACCAGAGACAAGAGATCAGTGCCTGCCCCTTCCCTTCCCCTCACAAGGAAGTTGTAACTGCAGTGAGGTCTCCCCTCAGTCTCCTCTTCTCCAGTTTGAACAGACAGACTGACCTCATTTGCTCCTCATACAGCTTCCCCTYGAGGCCCTTCATTGCYCTCCTTTGGACTCTGCAATAGATTAACATCTTTCTTATATTTCAGTGACCAAAACTGCTCAGGGCTCTTATAGCTGTATGACCTGGTTCCTTGGTCTGCAGTGGTCATGAGGCGCATATTGTAAAGAACTAACGTATTGTAAAGAACAAACTAAGCCTACCTCATTTTAAACCTAATTGACTAAATATTGCTGAAATGGAGGTGAACAAAGGTGAACAAGCTATTAAAGTTTTACCACTTTCATCCCAGAAGGAAAAAGAATCTTTCTTAACCCAAGCAGATAATGTCTCACCTCCAGTATATTGGGTCTGCAGTCCTATAACATGATGGGGGATCACAGCATAGGAATAAGCTGTGTTTCTCGTCAACCTCCAGCCATAAAATAGCCACAAACTATAAAATGAAAGCCAAAACTGCACAACTACCACATTGCTTTGTCTAGTCAGTGTGAATCAGTCACCTTGAGGAGGAACAGAAAGGTCTGTTTTGAGATGCTTCCYTTTTTTTCTAACTCCTTCTCAGTTCATCCTTTGTAATCCACACCACTGGTCAAAGTGGTTTTCCTTGCAATAAAGGGCTTCTTCTATTCTGCAGAAAGAAAACARGTTTTAAAATAATTTGTCCTGACACCATATTTTTCCACTTTAGTCAGAAATAGAAATTTGGGTTAATAGTGCCATTCATATCTGCAGATTTGGATCTTTAATATATCTTTAACTGGAAAGCTGTAAAATTGTCTGGTTTCATGACTAGTCAAACTTTCAATGGAACAATTGTTGTAGCCTGTCTGCACTACTGTAGCTCTTCTGATTTCAGTAGAATTTTTTAYCTGCACAGAAAGAAATAATGCAGTTATGAAACAAGCTAATATATTTATTCAGAATATTCACATCTCTTTCATGGCTGTCAGACTCTTATTGCTGCGTTAAGCCAAAATACTAGTAACAGCAAAATACACTTTAGAGCTATTTTTGTCTTTTTGTCTCGTGTAAGTAAATGTGAAATAGGATGAAGCTAAACTTGTAAAAGATCCCATTAAACTGTAATTTTCATCTTCATTAAAGTTCAATTTATTTCCAGATCTTGAGGGAAAAATATCTTTTGCATGTTTTGTCTGAACAGGAATATGTGCAGGACTGAGAGACATAAGTCAAGGGAGTTTGCCATTAACTTTATCTTTCTTTTATTTTTTCTTAATCAGAACTTACTTCAAAACTGAGAAAATTAGCCAGATTTTTCCAACCATATGTATAGCTCCTCTCTTTCAGTATTCAATTTAACTTTTAAAATATTTTTAAGAGTCACAGAATATTCTGGCAAAGAGCATTTATGGTGGGTTGCTTTTTAAGTAAATCCTGAATAGCTGGGGAATTGATTTCTCTGATGGGGTGTCTTCTCTTGCCATAAGCAAATTCAAAGACAGTGATTTCAAAACCTTTCTATTTCTTGTTCTTCTCTTGAAGTGCCTTATATTAATAAAGGTTTTCTTTGACATATTGAGACAAAAGTTATCTTTGCTCCTGATTCATCCCTAGCTGATTGTCTTATTCTGTTAAAAAAGAGTTAAAATAAAGAATTGTGTATTTAATTTCAACTACACTATTTGTATTCATATGCTGTGCTTCTTTTCTGCCTCATTTTCTTTTTCTGTCCTTTAGATTACAACGTGGTAAACACTGAAAACCTCTGACAATTTTGTGACTTTTCTAAAAAGTCAGAAATGTTATATGACTGTTTGCAGTACTGTTTGCACCAGTACTAAAAATTACAGAAAAATAAAGCTACTGATTTTGAGAAAGGCAGTTTGCTACTTTATAGTGGTACCTAACCTTAGTGAAAAYGTCTGTAAGAAAATTACAGAGCTCTGAATTTTCTCCTCATTGTTCTGACTTGATATTTCTTCAAAGCCATAACTTGATCCATGGGAAGTGCCTCTCTGTGAATAAACCTTACATTGCATATGCTAAGACATTTTCAACTCTTCATTTCATTTGAATAAACTTGAATTGAGCATTCTATTAACTACAGAAGGTGGCTTATTTCTAAATATAGTCACATCTGTATTTACCACGCTTAGCAAAGAAAATTGCACAGTATGTCATTGGTGCTGTGCGTCTGTTGACCAATATTTAATAATTAGCATAACTGTTAAATAGTAATTTCTTTTAGAAGCCAAATAAATGTAGTTTCCTTGCATAAAGTGCATTTTGCTAGCTAACAGAGGCAGCAAAATTGTAAAAAGGGAGCCATGGATATATCAGATGTCACTCCTCATTAGTCATTAGTCATTATTGTTATGTGAAGGACATGAGTTTTAAGGCCCTTGTAATCTGGAAACAATGCAATAAATTATGTGATAAAAATGTATTATTGTTTTCTGTTTATCTAATGAAAATGAAGCCCTAGTTTCAGTTCYGAAGACTATAGATCATTTCTGTAAGACAGTAGATGCTTGGTTTATGACCAGTTGCAATTCTGGTAGAGCTGTCTTTCACCTGAACACTGATCATTACTCTACTTGCAGTAGAACCATTATAGCAACTAATATGATGCTTTTTTTCATGAATATATTCTCTTTTTTTCTTTTTCAACACTTCATGTTCTTCCCAGATCAAATGTTTCTTATCACATATGTCTCAACTCTGAATTGCTGGATTAGCCATATTTTAATCTGTCTGGCTGACAAAGGATTGCTAATATGCTAAACATCTACTGGGAAACAGATACTTTTCAATCACATTTGAGATCTGAAAAATGTTCCCACCATCTTGTAAACTTGGGACATGTTTTTTCTMTTGGTTTTTATTAGATTCTCATGGCAATGTGACTGTTCTGGTAGTGGAGAGGCTGCAAAGTGTCTTGTGTGAGAAAAGCCTGGAAGCTGYCCCCATGTCAAAGTCAGCTACAAAATAGACATGCTGCTTACCAAAGTTGAACCTACCAGCAATTCTGATGGTATCTTTGTGATAACTTATTTAAGAAAGGGTTAAAAATATTTTGCAGCAACTGAGAGGAGTAAGAATAGGAGTGAAAGGGGTGTTCCAGATGCTGGAGCAGAAAGTCCCCTGATGCCCAYGGAGAAGACCACAGTGGAGCAGATATCCCACTGTGGGACTGTGGAAGACACCAGATGTGGTGGATGTGCTGTGCAGCCCACGGGGAGCCCATGGAAGAGCAGACTTCTGGCAGGAATCATGGCCCATGCAGAGGAGTCCAAACTGGAGAAGTTTTTCTGGCAGGACCTGTAATCTTGTGTGGAATCCAAGCTGGAGCAGCCTGCTCCTGAAGGAATGTACTAAGAGGAAAGGACCTGTGCTGGAGCAGTGCTTGAATAACTGCAGCCCATAAGAAGGACTCATATTGGACCAGTTCATGAAGGAGAATCTTCTGTGGGAAGGACCTCACACTGGAATAGTGGAAGAGTGTGAGCAGGAAAAATCATTGGATGCAAAGTTAATTCCCCATCCCCCTGCGCCACCTGGGAGGTAGGAGGTAGAAGTGTCAGGAATGAGGTAGAGCCTGGAAGAAGGAACTAGGTTGGGAGAGGTATTTTTGGATTTGTTTTTGTTTCTTCCTATACAACTCTATTTTTAATTGCCAAAAAACTAAATCAATTTCCTTAAAGATRAGTGTTTTTTGCCCAAGACAGCAACTAGTGAGTGATCTCCCTGTCTTTATCTCRACCTATGATCTTTGCTTATTTCATCCCCCTGTCCTGCTGATGACAGGGAGCAAGAAACTGTCTTGGTGTGCACCTGGTGGCTGGCYAGGGTCAGCCCACCACATTGCAGCATGGTGTACGAAGTATATGTAGTACCGTGTTATAGAAAGCATACTTTGGCTTTTTCTAAGTAAGAGTGACATCAGAGAAATTCAAATTGGTGTTATAGATTAATATGGCTTACTGCCTACTTTCTTTTTTCTAAATTGCATTTAAAGAGCTGCAAGTCAGTATCTTTCCTAGGCTCTCTGCAAGTAGTGAGTTCATTTTGTGCTACTTTGCAAAAGGTGATAGCCATATAAAAAGTTTTATGTAATTTGTCTCTCCTTCTGTTCTGTCTCCCATCTTTGATTCTCCTTCAAGTTCTTGAGCTATGAGTTGTTTCCCTTCATCCCATTGCAACAGGGTCATTTTGCAGAACATGGGTGGCTGTCCAAGGGCCTTTCACCTGGAGTTTCATGTGGTTTTTATGGGATGTGGGTAAATGACCTCACAACTAGAGATGTGTGGCAGGGATTTTCTTAGGAGTTTCAAAGGTGTTGGGATAGCTGGTGGGACCAAGCACACATGTGCAGCAAGAAGCCCCTGGAGGTCTCTGGAGCTCACAACAGGGCCTGCAGTGTTAAGGAAATCCAACCTCAGGTTGTTCAGGAGCGTCTCCACAGCAGTGAAGTTCCCTGTGAATACATCCAATACATCTCACTGATTTCAAAGTGCCAAAGAGGGGGAGATTTTACCATGAATATCATAGCTTGTTACAGTTTTCTAATGATTAAAAATGATTTTTTTTTTCAATTTGATTATGGTTTACAATATGCAGAGTTCAGGACAAATCCATAAACCTAACTTATAAGAAGGCCCAGATTACAAAATTCATGAATCAGTGCCTAAATTTGCAGTGGGCAGCATGGCAAAAGCTTAAAATCCTGAAAGCATGACTCCATACTCCTTAGTGCGATCACAGCTGTTAAATGTTTTAAGCAGCAAGTGGCTAACTAGAATGAGAATAGAAATGTGAAATCATCCAGATAAGACTTACAGAGTGAAGACACTAGAATTAAGTGTTGGGGAAGATAGACTCTAAATTCAGTGAAGTTAATACAATTCTACTTCATGTACAAAAAGTAAAATAGTCAAAGCAAATGCTACTCGTACTCTGTGAGGCATAGTGCTACCATTCCTCTTTGAGGGATTAGAGTCTTGAAAGCCTACTCTGAATTTTACAGCTCACATCCATTTTCAAATTAGAAACATAAAAGTGCAGTCTCTTATGAGTCAGGGGCAACATGATACTCAGTGTATTAATGTATTTATACAACACTAGTGCCTGTAGTACTTCAGAAGTACAAAATAATATCTTGCAGAACTCCATATGCTGAGGCAATCCAGGCACCTTCAACAAAACACTCCTTAGAAATGTAGTGCAGAAAATTAGTGTGTACTTGAGTGGGTGTCAAGATGTTATAGCTGTACACTGTTTCTTCCCAGGTCAGCCAGCAAAGAGAATACATAGTCTTGAAAATTAAATGTGTTAAAGAAAACCCACCCAGCTATTAGAAGCACCACAAAAATCATTGAACTTTTATATGCAAATTTTAAATGAAAACTTGGGTCTTCAAGATATGGGAGGAAAGCAATGTATTTTGAAAAATTCAGAATTTTATCTGAAGAAACCTCCAATATATAACATACTTTCAGCTAATGGAAATGTTTCAGCTCTACAGAGTTTGTGAGTTGCTATTCYCTGTGACATGTACATTCCCGATGTTCCATAGGATTTCTCCTTCTATCAGAGAGCTTCCATGGAGAGTTAAGGACTAGCATTCCTCCTTAAGGATAGAAAGCAGAAATAAAAATTGACTGACTGAAGCTGATGTGCTTACTAATTGAGTCTTCAAATGTGGGCTTTTACGAAGACATGACTTCTTGCAGAACAAATAAAATCTCTTCCGTGAAAGGTGGTGATTATTTCTCTTTCACTTCAGAGAAAGACTTTAGTAGCTCAAAAGCTCACAAAAAGCAGTAATAATCACCCTTCATAGATGAGATATCCTGTATGTATAAAATGCACAGTTGTCACCTCTCTGAGTCTGCAGTTGAGGAGTTGACAAACAAAGAGAAAGTCTAAGATTCCCCTTCCACTTAGATACATCCTAACTCCTTTAAATCTGTTTTTCCTCTCTTCTTTTCTCTTGTAGCCTTTAAAGTGCAGATCAGCAGGAGGAGATTTCTCGGTTGTAGGAAAATGTGAGAGATTACCTCCATGGAAACTCATGTGGAGCTTCTAAAAAGGTCTACTGAAGGTCCTTTTCTCACTGTACAAAGTCTATTTTGTCTCATTTTGGTTTCTGTGGCAAGCATGCCAAATTGGTGGGACAGTATATCAGTGTTAAGGATATGTCATGTCAAGATGAAACAACTTCTCTAACAAAAGAGCAATCTCACATCAAAATTCAAACCCTTTTGATAGCAAATATGGGTAGTGGGTACAAATAACCAAGCAAGAACCAGTGTGGAGGCAGGTTGGGGGATGAAGAGACTGAGAGCAACTCTGCCAAGAAGGATTTGGGGATGCTGGTCAAAGGGAGGCTGGACATGACCTGGCAAAGTGCCCTTGCAGGCCAGAAAACCACTTGTACCCTGGGCTGCATCCAAACCAGCCTGGCCAACAGGGTGAGGGAGAGGATTCTGCCCTTGTACTCAGCCCTGGAGAGAGCCCACCCACAGTGCTGCATCCACCTCCAGGGTGCTCAGCACAGGAAGGACATGGACCTGTTGGAGCAAGGMCAAGGGAGGACCACAAAGGTCATCAGAGGGATGGTACACTCTTCCTGCAAGGAGAGGGCAATTGGAGCCTTACATTTCCTGATTTAAAATAAATAATAGTAAAAAAAATTCCTTTAAATTTATCATACGGAAGTTTTCATATTTTATAATTCCAAGGTTTTTTGACAATACAATTTATCAACAATGCAATTAGTCTTCTCTTTTTCTGTTAATTGAAAGCTATTTTGATCCTGAACTTAGATTAAACATGGTGTGTASATGAAAACCTGTGAATTTTTAATCTCCAAATTCTTGGGCTGTTTTGCTTTAACCTTGAGTCAAGGCAGTTAACATTGGGGAATATTTTAAAAACTTTTTTATTAGCATATAAACATTTATCTCTCCTTAAAAATGATCTTGTGATGATTAGTCTATATTTGTAGGGCACTTTGGAGATTTTCAGCACCAAGTACTAATTAAGTGCTATTATTTCTATGCCTACTCTTATTTGAGTTTTCCCATTTTCTAGGCCTTTGAGGGAAGTAAATAAGATCAGAGGCTTTTTTAAGGACAGTCTTGAGGAAAGACCTTAGGCAAGTTTTGAAGACTATATGTTTCTAACAGCTAGATAACTTGTCCCCTAAATTCTATTTGTGGCCACTGCTGTCCCACTCTTTCCTCCATTATGGTGAGACTGATGTAATTAAGGTGGAAGAGATGAGTAGTTCTGCATATCCTTTCAATTGCTTCACTTTTCAACAGCTTTTGTGGGTTGTTGATGTTCATCATGATTCAACTTTGAGAATTAAATTCAAAGCTGGTCAAATCTCAGAATTCTGCACTAAAAATGTATGGTTTAATTTCAAAAAATAATCTTTTTTAATAAATCTTCAACAATAAGAAATATCTGTTGGGAAATTTTGAATTTAATACCAATTATATTTGTTTAAAGTTGCATAACTAATTATATTTTCACTAATTCTTAGCTAGACTGTGACAGTATTACATAAGACATAAAATTGTAAATGACTACTAATACACCACAGTATGTTTAATAATTTAAACTGTCTTTTATATAAATAGAAAAAAAACCCAAAAACCCATACCTGCTACTTACTTTGAAATAAATAATCTTATTTTCTCCATTAAATTAATTTCTGTTTGTATTGAAAATTTGGACAGAAATTAAAAGAAAACAACAGGGAAGTAAATATAGCTGTCATAGTTTATCTTATATTATCTTCCAATGACTTTTATATGTCAATGGAAATAGCCTAAATAAATTTCCCCCATCCCACAACAAAGCCAAGACAATCCRCAGCTCTGATAATTTTGTTCCTTCCAGTAACACACTACTCTGGGGAAGGAAGAAGCCTCTGGTTATATTATTGCAAAGTTAAATAAGCTTCCATCTATGGAAGATATAAAGTTTTCATGAGTATAGCTCCATCTTTTACAATATGTATAAAATGAGACCTGAGGAGGTTTTTGTAAAGCAAGAAGAAAACCAATCGGTCTTGAGGAAGGATAGTTACCAGAGCAACCTATAAAACCTTTCTTTACACTATCAAGTAAGCATATAGCTTGCACTACAGCTGATAATTGTTTTTACTTATAACCCAGATGTTATTTTTATTGAAATCTTGTAACATATTCTGGCATATTGAAAAATATGTAACTTCACAACAGCTACCAACAGCCAAGGAAGGGAATGTGATTCTGAATGATTCAGAGTGTGATTTCTGAACTAGGAAAGCTTTYCTTAGAGAGAATTTAAGATTTTAGACCCTTTAAATCATGAAAGATCAGCAAATGAAGGGAGAGAACGTACATATTTTTGAAATAAAATGATATGTCTCTATTAGTTTGAAGGTTAGGTTCCTCAATGCTTGAATGRTACTCGAGTAGACTGGATCTTTATATTTTACAATGCTTCCTCATTCTCAACTCAAACACAGTCTTAGAAAATACCTCAAGTATTCACTCCTTGTCCAACCTCTGGACAAAGAACTGACCAGACCTAAAGAAATGAGGGTACTTAGAAAGCTCTGTGTGGACCTTACTCACTGAAATAGGAATGTTAACTGACTTCGGTCACAATCAGATCACATTGTAGCATGCTGCCATGATTCTTGTCTTCTTAGCACCACACAAATCAGTACAGTTCAAGATCTCTAACAACGCAAGTTTACAGTCATGTTTATTCTAACTTCACTAGTCACCAACCGGCTGCTGAAGAAAAATATGCATGAAATCTTGATCTCCAGTAAGCTATAATTTAGGCAWGTGCTGTTAATACAACAGCCAGGCAGAACAGGAGGTAGAAGCTGTCATTTCTGAGTGCACTACCATAATATGTCCATTGTTATAGCACACAAGCTGTTCTACTTTTCTCATATCTGACCTGTGTTGTCCTTTTGGAAAGAACTCTTCTGCTTGTCCTGCATCTGCTCRTGAATTCAATGGGGACAATTCCTCCCTTTGTTTTGCTGGTTGTTTTTGGCCTCAGTCAGAGATAGCTTCTAAGTTAAATGGACATCTGGCAACTTTACTCCTCTTCAGACTTATCTGAAAAGAAACTCATTTAGCAGGTGCACACAAAGMCATTGACAATTTATTGACCAATGAAAAAAAAAGAGGTCAGCCTAGACTCCATGAGSACCCTTCCAAGCAAGAGCATTACATGTCTTATAAAACAGAAAATTGACAATCAGAGAACACAGTGTCTGAAGCCAGACACATATTTCTAGATGTGCTATTTCACTTTTTTTAACTACAGAGATTAGTATGTCAGAAATAGAAAGCAAAGACAAAGATGTACGAGTGCTGAGTTTCCCATTTATACTTCTGTACTCTGCTACAAAATGTATTGGTTAAAAAAAAAAAAAAAAGAAGAAGAAGAAAAGGTAGTAATCTAATTGAGGCATCTCCAGTTATAGTTTTTAAATTTTGGGTATACAATCTTCCTATAAGACAGAATGTGTCCAGTTATTTTTAAAATATGATAAAGTATRAGCAGGAATAGGACACCTGAATTTGGTTAACAAAACTGATTTAGAACTGTTAAAATGGGAAGAATAATGGTGGGGTTTTACATGATAATTAGTAAAGGAGAGAGTGACTTTAAATACGCAGGTAGCAAACTCTGATCATAGAAGGGATGGTTTTAGGTGAAAATATTACATGCTTCACATTGATTTTGGTGTGTGAGTMAAAATTTAATAACAATAATGCAGCAATGTGGTGGTATGTTTTTCTTATTATGTGTTTTTCTTATTGTTTGTTGCCCTTAGATTTTTTGCTCCAAGTTTCCCCAGACTGTTTGTTTGTTCCAAGTTTCTSCTCCCYCTCSGAAGTGTCAAWCCTCCCTGATCCCTGCCCATTGTTCTAGAAAACTCCWTGTTATTCCCTGTTGACCCAGCCCCCTTGCCTAAACTTCTCCCATACCCTGCCTCCGAGAGTGTCAATCCATAACCAACCCCACCTTCAGKTCTAGAAATTTCTATGTTCTTCGATGTCCCATTGGATGTTTTGAGATGTATCTTCCCCCTGTTGTCCCTCATTGATTGTTGCACTGTGAGCCCCTCCTTTATCTCATCCCTGATATTTCTCTGATTGGTTAAGAAATTGTACCCACCTCTTGTTCCTCTCCCGTTTAAAAAATCAGTGTCAAGCTGTGTCCTGGTCCTTTCTTCCTGACCCTCTCTGGATAATAAACTACCTGGAGAACCACACAAAGGATCTCTCTCTGTTCTTTGCCTCGCTCTTCAGTGCTCCACCAGCACAGAGCCATAGACAGCAGAGGCAGCCCTGCTCTTTACCCCCACTCAGACCGTTTGTGGTCTGTGAGTGGCCACTCTTGGGGATTTCTCCAGCTCACATCACAGCAATAATTTTTTAAGCATGTTAGATCAGATCCTGTTGACTGTTTTTAAATTCTAAAACATTCAGACTGTGATTCATACACTCAGCTATTTGATTCATCTAATGAAGAAAATCAGATCTTGTAATGGGMGTGCATTGACACAGAGGAAATAAATCATTGTACTGCTCTTCTAGGATGATGTAGAGACATCTACTATCAAAATCCTGCCTAATATTGCTGTCAACTCTGTGTCTAGAACAAATATTTTGGAAATTGTGTTAATGAGAACATTTGGAGCTATGATTCATTCCTAAGCACTAAGTATTGAGAATTTTGCACAAATGTCTCCAGATGAGCTAAAGAGAGCAGAATGTTACATAAAACTTCATTAAGAGTATAAAAGTATACCTGTGATAGGAAAATGTGTGTATTGGACTCTGAATGATCATAGCGTATCATGGAATCATAGATTGTTAAGGGGTTGGAATGGACCTAAAAAATCATCTAGCCTTTCTGTTTAGAGATAAATGTCATAGGCCTAGGAATACTTTCTCTAGATGTAGGAAAACAAAAATTTTTAATAGGAACYGATTGTGTCATTAAGAAGACATTTATTCCTTTAAGTTATCAGCTCAAAATGAGACTACAAGCAGCTAAGTAGTAGCCAGTAAAGATGGTAAGAATGTCCCTGTGCATGTTTCTTCCACAGACAAGGACTGAATGACTTCTCTGAAGTCAGTGCACACCTAAATTAGTCAGGACTTGATCTAAATTAAGGCAGTCCCAAGGTAAATATCTTGTATTTCTTCGTGTACAYACAAACGTCTCTGTTGATACTACTGAAATCTTTGCTACTAAATCCAGAGGAGAAAGGGAGCACATAAGTTTAATAGCCCCACAAATGCACCAGATATTCGTGAGACAACCCGGGACCAAATGTTCTTCATATGGCTCTCACTAGGCTGCACCAGAGGGAGTTATCCCTAAGCAGAGAGAACATGAGGTCCTCTGTTTCTTTTTTGGGGCCTGGAGGACAAAGCATGACCTTCTGCAAKGTATACATTTGGCAGTTTAGTAGTCTGGTACATGTGTGGTATGCAGGCTCAGAAACAAATGGCAAATCAGATATCTTTAGGAATGCAATATGATTTTTTTTTAGAGCACCTTGTGAATTGGGGCTTTATGAAAGAGAGAATTGGAAAGCTTTAGAAATAACTGAAATTAATTTAAATAGACATATAGGGTCCAGACATCCAAATCTCAGCAAATCAGCCTGGACTTCCTTCAAAAACAATGATGAAAAAAGGGCCAMATATAGATAGTGTATGATAGTTTGCTCTAACATCTCTTTAAAATGAAATKAATCACAATTTAGAAGCATTTATTGTCTCTATTGACTGTAACTCAGAAGCCTACTATGTACATCTAGATGGTGAAAACACTGAATGTGTGAATAACCTCTGGGAATAGACATGGAGAATGAATTTTCTCAGACAATAATTTGCTAGATCATTTTTCTASATTAGTGTTGAACTGTGATCCTGAAAACCAAACTTTCCCTGGAGTTCTTAATGAGTAATGGCAGAGGGGAGTGTCTGATGATGTTCTTATTACCTGTACCATACTTGTACTTTCTGTAATTTGCATTTCTTTCTACAGCAGAGAGAAAATTTTAGAAAATTTGTCTGGAAAATAACTGAAGCTTTTTTGTGGGGGCTCTTTTAGTGAACCTACACCTGAAAATTCCTCAGAAATTTTCTGGAAGTATGTGTAATTGAAAATCTGATAATTTCAGAATGACCGTAAGTCACTGAAGACTCATCTCTATTGATGTTGTTATTTTAAAGTTATCTAGAACAACTGTATGGACAAAACAAGGTTATGGACTTCTTGGGACTAAATTATTATGTTACCACTTTGCTTTCTTGAGTGCCTTAGAATCCCATGTGCTTGTGTCTAGATTTTTTTACACATCAAGATAGTTGAGTCCGTGACACTGCCAGGATCTTACACAAGTATCTTTGCACTTTTAGGATTTTTCAAGTYGCTACTAATTTTTTATTCATCTCTATCCTACTTTATTGGATGTGTAAATATTTTTGTAAAATAAAATGAWTGCATTTCATTGTCAGTTTTTCATAATGAAGTAGGTATATTTTTTTTTAACCATAAACAACTCTTTATTATGAACTATTAAGGACTTATGCAGCTCAAAGAGTTGAGTGTAGTGTTTGCCAAATTTTAAATTCTCTTATTTTGTCTGTAACTAGCTGATTTATGTTTATTTGTTTTTGCTGGTTTATATATGTTCATCACTGACATAAATAAAAATCAATAAACTTATGTGATGCATGACTTCATTTGAAATATTGCTCAGTCAGAAATACATCTCTACAGGGAAAGAATGGTCTAATGGAAGAGCTAGTTAATGAGTCCTAATACAGTTTCTGGAATGGAATATTTCTGATGGACCTTGTGCATTTCCATAAGGCTCAGAGTATATCTACAATGAGAAAGCTGTTTGCAATGTATTGTAGGCAGAGAAYTTGGCAGTACAGTTACATTCTTCAGAGCTTACAGGGGGCTACAAAAGAAGAYGACTAAATTAGCTCAAGTACCAATCTTGATACTGCTATAGCAAAGTCATAGGAAATAGACATTGTTTGTGCTTTGTAAAAGGTCAGCCAGAAAAGCAAAACATGTAAAGTATTATGTGATAKATTATAGAAAACTTAATTTAGTGAAAAATTGTAAGTAAACTTATGATGATAATAAGTTCATGTAATAGAGTAAGATTAACAATGTAAATTCTGTATATGAATTATTGTCATATTAACTTCAATAGGTTAAAAAAATGGTATCTGGAAACAGTGCAACTGCAGGCTGCTAAAGTTTCAATTAAATATCGTTATTAACTTTCTATGGTTTTTTATTTCCAATCTTCTAACCAATATTCTGTCTTTATTTTTGTTCTGAGGAAACTTCTTAGTTTCACAGTAAGCTGCCACTGTTGAGAAAGACAGGTTGAGGCAAGGTCAGGCTGTCAAACCCATGTTGTGTTATCAGCATGGAAGTAGAAAATCCAAGCAAAGTAGTGTGTGATGGTACCCTGCATTGACTTTGCACATGTGTCTACTGAATTAAAGCAGCTGAAAAATATTTCCTGTTAAGGTGCAAAAAAGCAACTTGGGAGCTTAAGTCGCCCATAGTGTGGTTGTTTCTGCAAAGGCATGTCCTGGGCTAGATGTAAACCGTTCCTTGTTTTTCTGCAAGGAGCAAGAGGCTGAGAGACAGTTGTGGATATGGATCTAACTCCGATGACTAGCTCCTTTTTTCTTTTCTTGTTCTCTTCAGTTCTGGTTTAGTTTTATTCTASTTGCCAAATTCATCTTAGCTGTTTCTTCATTCACTGAAAGATTATATGCTTGTTGCAGGAGATTTTTGTATTGTTGGGGTTAAAAAATATATGATTTACTTGGCACATATAATAGAGAGGCAGTTTCATAAAGCCTGGTGAGAGAAGCTGKTTTTTTGCATCTATACCCTGTTGTGTTAAGAGAAAGGATGCACAGAGGTAATTTTAAGGTATTTGGCACATCAGCACATGACAGAGCAAAATAGAAGAATTTCCATAGTCTACAGTTCTTTACATCTACCTCCATATGCATTCCTGATTTGACACTCTGCCAAAACACAGTTCTCCAGAGCATGAAATGTTACGACTTTCACTGGGTCTTTATTAGGGACGTGTTGGTTTGTGTGTCAGATTACACAGATGGTAATCAGTGGGATAGTGCGACCTGCTATTTGTTAGACTTTATAAAGTGATTGATAGCTAAAAATCTGAGTGTATAGAAGTGGTCTCTAGAAGGAATTGTTCCAAGAAATTCTGATATTGTACACACTTTTATGTATCACMGTACCATATTATTTCTCCATAGCAACTCCATTTACACCTCATTAAAATTCTGCTTCAATGACATGTTTTGATAATGCTCAGCTTTTTAAAAAGACCAGGTTAACTTGCATGTTGTCTAGCAAGGCATACATTGTAGCAGTGTGCATTTGGTTGTTTGTGTTTCTTATGTACCTTCTAGATTGTTCTTATGCTGTTTATGTAATGGTTTATTCCATGTACCCCTCCAGTTTGTTTTCCATTGGTTTGCCCCCGTTACAGTTATACATCAATCCTCGTTATGTAACCTCTGGGCCCTGTCTGTCACTCCGGGGCTTCTCCCTGCATCTGGAAAGTTCCAGGGAGAGCCTTGGGTGATTGGRCAGGATCCCAGTTCCCCCCTCCTACTCCCCTGTGGTTGGTCATTATATATGTCCTTTATGTTCAGAGCCACTCCCATGTTGTTCCCCATTGGCCAATCGCAGAMCCCATCCCCCTGTTCCACCCCCACATAAAAGTTGTTGCACTTGGGCGCTCCTGGTCTCTGTTGGGGCAGGCATGCTGGGGTGAGGTCTCCCCAGCTGAGGGTTCCAATAAACTCAGATGGTTGCACCCCCTCCAGAGTCCCCTCTTTATTTCCTGCCATCGTCTCGCTCCGCTTCCTCGCTGACCAAGACTGACAGGATTGTGCTGGTGTCTCAACACTGAATCATACCCAGCTTGCCGTGGTGCCAGGGCTGGCCGGGGTGACCAGACGCCTGACCACTGCGACAACACAGGAGACGTTTATGAGCTATTGCCTCAATTTGCATTTAACATTAATACAATTAATCAATGATGTACTCCAAGCRTGCATATTATGAACACAAAAAGATGTCAGACAGACAAAGAGRCATCAAGCAGATACAATGGGCTTAAATGTCTGTCTTAAAACATAGTTGTAAATTTTTGGTACACTAGTAATGGTGTCTTTACTTTCAAAAAAATGTATATTTTAAAGCATATTCACAATAAGATCAATAAAACATAAACAATTTGTTTATATAGGACCAGAAACCAAAGTTCTAGTGTTTATATTTACCAATTCATTAATATTGTTAAATAAAACACACAATCCATTTTTTGGAATTCCTATTTTATGAGTTTGGGKKTTTTTTTAATTAAGAGAGCAAACAGAAATCTTATAATCACTTYGTGGGGAATTCTGTCCAAATTCTCTGTATTAGGTACCACATATTTCTCTAGTTAAATTTCTCCCCATATTTTTGTCCATTCAATTCTGAACCAATCTAAATCATGACAAAAAGAAAATATTTAAAACCAAAAATTTTGTAAGAAAATATTTGAGAAGTTTTGTGATAAAGGTAAAAGRTAAAATATTTTRKTATTATTGTAGCTGCATCTTTTTTTCTCATATAGCTATCATGTCAGTAATTATACATATAGAAGGCTGCATGAATTTGATACACAAWTGTTTAGACAAGAACAAATTATGTGGAAAAATTGTTGTTCATAATGTTAAAAAAAAAAATCTTGAAATTGAAGGATAGTGGGGGGCAGTCAAAATGTCAGTCTGATTTCTTATTCATCACTGTGAAAATCAGTTTGCTTAGAAATGGTTTTTGTGATTTGAAAAAGRTAAACATTGGAGTTTTTTTGTCCAGGAATGAGAACTATGGTTGCACCGAGCAAAACCAAATCCTAACTAATAAAATATCTTCATGACAAAGTATTGCRGAGATTATCATAAAGAAGAAAAATGTGAAACTTGGAAAATAAAATARCTCTATTTTGGCCATGTTATGAGATTTTTTTTTTAAATGGAGAACCAGAATTAGGTATTTAAAGGGAATTCAGAAGGAATGAGGTAAAGCTGTGATGATGAGCAAAATCTACAAGTTCCTGAAGCCAAACCCTGAAACTGTAAACATGGCTTCTCTCAGGGAGAAATCCTGACAAGAAAATGCAAGAACATCCTGCAGACTCAAAAACAAGGAGCAGAAGATTGATAAAATACATGCCAGTAGAGGGATATGAGTGAAGAATCATACAAAAAAGCTGTAGATAATCAAATCAACTCTGGCTTTTAAATGTTTATAAAAGATAATATTTTTCATTTCACCATTTCTGTGTTACAGTTGCATAAGCAGTTTAAGAAACTGAAGAGGAAAGAGAAGAAAACAAATGTTCTTCCAGCTTTCCAGTTTAATGAAATCTGGTACTGAAAGCCACTTAGTACAGGAATTAAAAAAAAAAAACAAAACTTAAATGGACACACTTTCTCACTTTATGTTCATAGAATACTATGCACAAATTATGTGCTCATGGCGATCRGCGAGTACTGCAGTCGGCCATCTCTGCCTCCTACAAATATCTTGATGACATGGTATTGTGCCTRCAGCAATCCTGTATATAAAATATCACTTTCTTACCAGAAAGCAAGAAATGGTATACATACATGGTATGAATGAAGACCTTGGTATGAAGACCTTGGTAACCTTTATCTTTGCACACAGAGGTTAAAATTTTTGTGTATTCCCCTTTTTGAGACCACTGCTTTTCTGCATCATTTCTGTGCATAGGATCAGTGTCATCCCAACCCATCCACTTGGGGTTGTGTGTGAGCCAAGTCTCTGATGTCCTTTCACAGTTTATGTAAGTCTAGCCATGGGGTCAAAAAGTTGTTCAGTTCACCCTGGGGTAGACAGTGAATGGCAGATTGATTGCAYTGCTCTTTAGCCAGTTTTTCTAATCAGAGCTGCATTAGAGAACAACAAGGAGGGGCTTAAAAATATCATGGTATTTAGTTCAATTAGTTTATAGTCAGCAATTGATCGCTCCTTGACTGGCAAAGCTGCTGTAGGTACTGTACATTTTCGCAATTCAGTAGTCTTTTCATGTTTATTTGTTGTGCCTCCCTCTTTTGGACTGTGCAGCAGAGCTGGAGTTTTCAGATATATCTCAGAGGAGAAAGTTAAAGTGCTGCAAGTCACTTAACTCCAAAATTGCCCCAAGTTTCTGTGTTTAGTAAGTTTCTAAATATTTTCAAAGAAATTGTGGAGGATGTAAAAATTCTTTTGGCCTAAACAGATATTTTCTTTCTAGTATACAGAAAGGAGTTGTAGTATACAGAAAGTCATATTTTTTTAATCCCTGAATGGCCTTCTTGTTCTTCTCATGGTTGCTACAGAAATCCTCGTTAGCTGGATAGCCCTTTGTGTAAGTTACTTTGTCTTTTTATACTCTAGAGTAATGGTCAGAACATCTACAGAGAATGCAGGAGATCGAAGTTTTTATTCTGCCTGAGGAAATTCAAATCCCTTGTATTTCCTGGTGGATCAGGTAGCAGCGTACAGGTTTTTTGGGATGTTCAATATTAGGAGCAATCAATGTTATTCCAGCTGAATCTTTACAGAGAAGAMCTCAAGAATAATTCAGAGATAGGAAACACAAGGATAAATAGTATTTTGTTGACAGAGTTACCAAGTATTCACATGAAAAGGGGAATAAAGCTTCACTGGCTGATCCTAAGGTTGTTCATATTGTTTAGTTTGTGCAAATTACCACAGCAGGGACAAGCACACAAAATGAGTTTGTAATAGTAGATTACTGCACTATATATCCTTCTRTTTGCCTAATGTTTTGTTCCTCTGTTGATCCAGATATGTAACAGATTTTTAGAAAAGAAGCCCTTTGCATTTTGGCATATTCAAGAAGTAGTGTTTGGTTTTGGGTTTTTTTTCCCTTGGCCACTATTAAAATGCTTAGGCTAGACTAAATTTAAGAAAAATTTCTTCTGGTTCTAAGCACACAGATGTCTTTAAGGAAGAAGAYAGTGTGAAACAGTTATTATTAGTTGCTTTTACTACTGATGACTTTAATGACACCTTCTGACAATGAGAGGATAAATGTCAGCCTACCACRCCCACATAGCTAGAACTAAATCAAGCAGGAAACACAAGGTATCACAGTGATTCTGTGGCTTCCTTTYAGTGTTGTGGGTTGGATTAATTGCACTAATCAGCGCAAGAATATTTTTTGTTAAATTAAGACTCTCCTTTTATGTTATGAAGGAATTGCTTCAGTTGAAAAAAACAGTCCTTGCCTTAGGCAACACCATGCTTTAGKTTGTTCTAACCAGTTAGGGAATTGATATCATATATTGCTGACTTGCACATGAGTCAGAATGTTGATAAGGACTTGCAGAATAGGACAGAGCCTGTTGGTCCTTGCAAGTTTCTGCTTCTCAGTACTTATTTCTTGTGGAAATACCCTAGGAAATAGAATGGGCCAAGGAAACAAAGCAAACAAACAAAAATTCCATCATATTTTTGGCACAAAAATCTAGCCTTGGCAAAACAAAACAAAAAGACATTTTTGAGAAATTYGACTAAAAGACAAGACTGATTTGGGGACAGAGCCTGGGGTGTTGGAGTTGGCAGCTTGCCCTTGGGCAGTGTGGTTGATGAAGTCTCTGCTGTGTGAGAGTTAGAGACTTCAGTTCCATAGATTATCTGGGTTCTCCCAGGTACAACATGGCTCAAAGTGTTTCTGTCAGACCTGTCTTTGTGACGATTAATGGGTTCAGCTCTTCACAGAGTCTCCTGGTTAAAGAAATCATGTAGAGTTTGAAATTTTTTTTTTTTTTTTGACTGAATATCTTTTACAGAGACTTTCTTTACACTTTAAATCAAAGCTGCAGTTTGCTTGGTGGCTTGTTTTTTGGGTTTTTTTTTTTTTTTTTTCAAGTTTTAGGTTTCTATTTCCATTGCAATGAGACATTAAAGTTTTTTTCAGAATGTTAGAAATTCTCACACATAGAAATTTTGGCCACTTCTCCAGGGAAGGACAGCATTATCTTTGCAGTTTGAATTGACAGAGATTCCAAAACAGCGATTCAAGTTAAATCACAGAAGACAGAGTTTATCAATTTACAGAAAAWGTAAAAAGATAATGAGATATGAAATGCAGCTTTTAAATACTTTCCTGTATTTTAGTACATATTGGGATCAGAAAAATTTTAATTAGAAACAAAACCAGACGAAAAACCTGTAATACTTGAGTAAAAGTGAAAAAATGAAAGCAGAAAGAACAAGTAATAAAGTAAAATTCTCAGGCAATAGGGGAACTAGTTAATAGGCCCAGATTAGTAATCTTATTTATAYCTTATAGACACAATAAAAAAAGATAAATGTAAATTTCAGATAGAAAATACTAAACAGAGAGAAAATGGAGAAAAGAAGCCATTTAGAAATTTTTATCTTATGGTTGCTGACTCTGTTTTAAGCAGCAACATATGGAAATATAATATTTATAATATTTAATATAATGATAAAATAGGCAAAGTGATAGTGCTTTACAAAAGATACTACAAAATCAAAGAAACGTATTATTACTCTCCTGMAAATTAGTTCCATTAAGTGTCCCTTAACATCTGCTTGCCTTTGTTATTACTTCATCTTTTTAGCTCTACCATTAGAAAATTATGGCAACTGAGATCAATTAAGACCATAGCTGTTACTAATAAAGGTCATATAACTATACAAAACAGTATCATCTTCTTGTGTTTTCAAAAGATTCTTTTAAATTTCTTCTATTTTTCAAAGTTAATTGTTTATTTTTCTTCCTGGTTAATCAATATTTAAAGGACACAGTCTTCCCATTTTCTGACTCCTGTTAACGTAGCAACTGTGCATCTACTGAATCTCATTTTTTCTTCTGGACTGCTTTCTGCAAGGATTGCCTCAGGTTTTCTTACATTTTTTCAACTTTCCTAGTTCATTTTTCAGCTGGTTGTTTTTGTTATTTTGCTTCTTTTTTGACATTCAAAGTGAAGGTTTTCAATTCTTTTGTAATCCTGTGTCTTTCTAAGTGTTCTAAATTCTGTATTTCTCACAGGCATGAGAAGCTGTTGCATGACTCTCAGATACAATTTCTCTGTCACGGTTTACATTTCAGGATTACAGTTATGGCAAATACAGGATAGGTTTAGACATCTTTGTTCTTTGTCWAAGTTTATTTTCAATAGTTTTGTTCATACATGAGTTCAAATATGATGATATTTTTTCACTTTTGTATTTTATTCTAAACTCCTTACTAACTTTTGATTACACTTCAGCATATGTGCATTCTTTCCTAAAAAATTCTATGAAGAATCATTGATTGTACAGGCAAAATGTGTTGTAAATATTTCATATAAYATTTTTAACAGAAACAGTGGTCTTTTTAAAAAAAATCACCTTGAGAGAAAGACCTCATTTAAGTGACTGTCCTAATAAAAGAAAAATAGTATAAAATATTCTATTCTAACTTCTAAAAGTCAAAGTTTCATTTATCATTTTTAATGTGATTGCTAWTATATTTAAGAAAATGCTAAATAAAAAATATTTCAAACTTGAAATGCTTCAAAAACGTTGATCACCTTTTCTAGTTAGCAGTGTGTTTATAGAAACTTAAACGATCAGTTTTCAGTCTGATTTCAGGGTRGAAAAGCCCTCAAATAATCTAAAAAAATTTCATAGATCAGAAAATCCTTTTCTATGCAGAAATAGGCAGCTATGGGCAAAAGTGAATATGTCAAAGTGAATATCAAAGGTGATATATCAAAAGTGAATATCACAGGTAAATGAAATGCACAACTTTAGCACCTCAGAGTACAGTGGAGTTTGCCAAAAAGGGAAAATATGTCAGCTTTCTAATGGAAACTGYTCCTGAACTGGTGTTCTGTGGCAGACATAAAGAGCCCAAAAGTCCAGTACAGTCTATAGGAGAGGAGGAAGGTCCTATAAATTAGAAGGAGATTTTGAGCATGGGATGAAAGAGCAGTGATGTGGGAACTAGAAGTGTCCGGCTTGCCAAAATATTCTGCTGCAGTTCAGCCTGTCATTAACAAACAGATTAGTCCAACTACTATTTTTTTTGAGAATAATGGAAAAAGTAACAAAAATATATATTTATGTTTATGCTTATATAAAAGGCTTTCTGCATTGGCCATCAAAATCATAAGACAATTTTTAACACTATTATGACATTTTGAATCATATCTATTATACGTATATATGATATTTGTTTCAATATCAGTAAGTGGTATAAAGCTGTATAAGATGATGTTTAAATGTACTTTCAGTCAACATTCCAATAACATAGAATTAAGATTCAGTACGAAATCAGTTTTTTTAGAATCCTTCAAAGGATTGACCAGAGCTCTAGCACCACAGGGARGTTAAATTTTGCCTCTGGAATCAGTGATACATAATGCACCTTCTGCTCAAAGGGCTGAAAACTAGTCCAAACACCATAAATTCAAGTTACTGCTTTAACACAACAGCTGACTTTAGTACCTTAAGCAGACAGAAGACTGAGAGGGAAGGGAAAGGGGACATTATGCATTCTACAACAGCACAGGGATGTCACTGCTACAAGATCAGCAAAGAGGAGTTGTGACTGTGGGAGTATTTTCACCACCACTAGTGAGAGATTGCATCCTGGGATGGGAGTGTGAACTTCAAAGGAACTGCAATGAAAGTACAGTTAGTTCTTTTTATGTTCCTAGAATTCATATCTCTACACAAGACAGTTGAGAAAAGTACTTGTGTTGACTGCTTTTTGCAACAAGGATGAAGTATTTTTTTTTTAATCTACCATTATCTTGGTGGTACTCATTAAAAACAAAGAGCTAATTATTAGATGAGCCTATGAACACAATATTATGCCACCTGTTATGCCTATTTTCCAAGGCAGCTGTTCCAGCAAATGCTGCATATTCATTTGTCCATCTTTTGAGAYTGAATTAAGAGTGTTATAATTTGTGCATACAGAATAATAGCCTTTATGACAGAAATAAAAKTGAGAAATAAAGATACCTAGCACTACAGAAGTTTGGACATGTGCTAAATTCTTGTATGGAACTGCTTTGAAAGATAAGAATTTGTATCATGTGTGAATTCCATAATCCAAAAGTGAGAAGGCTTAAGGCTTTATTTAAACAATTTAAATCATAGCCTCTGATAAATTGAAAAGATTTATGATCATGCAGGATTATATGATAGAAGGCAAGAAAAAAAGAAACTTTTTGGAAGAAAAGGTAAATGTTCTACATCAACTATCATTGAAAGAAATACTCYACTACAGTCTCAATCAAATCAATCTGTAGATCACAAGTTTAGGTTGTTTGGCTTTGTGGATATGACTGCACTGACAGTGATCTACCACTTTAGAAAAAAATTATCAGGGTTGTCAGATTCCACAGAATCACTGGAAACTGTTGAGAACATCACCGAAAATAGATTTTCCCAGTTGTGTAAAAATAGGTAAATAATAGAGAATAATGTGGTGTTATTAGAGAATAAAAATGCAGCTTATTTAGCGAGATGAACTGTGTGACATTATTTTGAAGGATGTTTCTATGTCTTCTCCAACTTGTTCTAAAAAACTTGGAGCGTATAATCTCACCTAAGGTCGAATTTTGTTGGTCTGTATCTTTAACTTGAAAGTCCCCAGTTGGATTTCCTGGTGCCAGACTTCATGACAAGCATGATGGAAGTGTTTCTTTGTACTGGAAGGTATCTTCTTTGAACTGGGTAAGTTTTTAATTCCCCAGCATCTTTGGGTCATAATCGCTGTTGTGAACATCACTTCAACCTTCAAATGACAACAGCAGGTGCACAATCATTTGATGATGACAAATGAAGGTATAATCTCTCATATGCAGACTTTTTGTGTTAGCTCTTAATTTTAACTTAGTGAGAAGGAAACACTGTTCCAAATTTGTTAGTCAAGATATGGTCACACACACAAAAAATCCTGCTAAAATGGTACTATGTACACAACTAATCTTACATATAAATTATATTTAGATAGAATATTTACAGCTGGAGGTAAAGCCATCAGGGTTACTGCTAGACAACTTTCTCTTTACTGACAGTTGTTCCTTGAGGTGTGATAGAGTGAAGTATAAAGATCAGGAAAAGTACAACTTTGTAGTGGRGTTTAAAATACATCTTCCTTCCTCCTCCCGTAAACATTTCACTGGCTAAATTTTATACCAAGAATCAAAATTATAAGATATATTCAATATACAAAGTGACACTTTTCACCTCATCAGACTTCTTTTCATCCTTCCACCACTCTAATTTACATTTTCTATTCAGATTTCTTAGTACTTTTCTACTTAATGTAATAGATATTATCAAAGAGTTACAATATGAAATGTTTGTCTTACAAGAATACACCCAGTTCATATGAACAAAAGATATGAAACAAATGCAATATTTATTTCCAGATTTTAAAGAGAGGACTAGAAGAGTAAAAGGAGCAAATCCACAGYTTCACTCTGGTTTTGGAAGGGGTGGGGGGTTCCCTCAATATTGGGAAAGGATTGGGAACAAAAATTGACAAAATTTAAAAAAAAAAAATATTTAAGCTGGAGACTTGAGAACCATGGTCAGCCAACTGTTTGCACAAAATGTGCTTTGCCAGAATCTCCATTAGTGCTGTAGAAGGACCAGCATCACTCTTATCCCTGGAAACTCATGGAAAATTYTAACCATAATTTTGCAGCAGAATTATCAGAAGTTAATGGAAGAAGATGCTTATTCAAAACTTTTTTGTAGCTTTTATTCACACTGAAAATGAACACTGAGAAAGAGATGAAAACCCATTTACATCAGAGTATAAAACCAGGTGAGAAAACCAAACAATTTCAGCCTTGAAAGAAAATGTTACAAAGGAGTAAAAAAATAACCCAGAAAAAGAATTCATTGGAGAGTTAACTTTGTTCCTCTAGTGAGGATGTCATGTTCTGTGTTGTTTTAATGGAAAGGTTGCCAAGGAATCCTTGATGAGAAAGTGGAAAGGAAAATCATAGAAACAGAAAAATATATCTGTTTTGAAGTATCCAAATTGCTAGTCTTTCAAAGAATATAATTTAAAAAAAAAAACAAACCAAAAAACCTGTCACTGTGGCCAGACATGCACAGATAGAAATTATATTAGTTCAGTTCATTAAGTTTTGCATCCAAAATGATTAAACTGGCAAGAATACTGCAAAAGACAATATTCTCAGATACGAAATATAAGATAAATGTATGCCAAAGAAGCTGGCCAATGCTTCAGAGCTAAATATACTGTATKAAAAGTAATTTTTGTGGAAATCCTGATTAATTATCTCTGGAAGGATGATTTTTATTCCAATGAATTTCTGAAATAGTATTTTTTTATTCMTGGATAATAATTGTGTCTTGTGTGTGTATCTAATTGTGTAGCTACACTGCAATTAGCCTTCTGCAGGAAAGAAATTTGAGAAACTGAGCATMAGAAAAAACAACACCAAAAACCCCCCACAAAAACCAGACCCACCCCTTAATTGCATTCTCCTAGTTACAAAGATTAGCTGTGGAGACATTTTTCAATCCTCTTCACTCTTTAGTGAAGGCTCCTGGGAACTGGACATTGTAACCTCTCATGCCTCACTGTGAATAGGAATACTCTGACTGTAATCCTTTCATGTCGAATTTCCCTCAGAGGTTTGGAATTTGCTTAYGGATATGCTAACAGTGCTGGGCAGGTTGGTWTGGAAGAACTGTGTTCCYTCTTTGGCATCTTGTTCTGGACTGGTAGTCACTGTGATAGCCAGTAAAATACAGCAAAAAGACACATTTCCAATCATACCCCAGAAAGAGAATGTCTGTAAATATACTAGTCACTGCAAACTGGAAACATCAATATCTGACAGGTACAGCCAAGCAGAGCTATGTCTCACAGGTGACAAAAGAAACTGTCACTAGTTGGGGTTAACTTGGCTGTAGAGAATAGATTATGCATTTCAAATGGAATATCTTTTGGTGACTGGAAGCAAATTAAAGGTCAGTATTTACCTCTATAATGAAAATATGTTTGCTCAAGATAAAATTTCTCAGTGTGTGTGCACTTYGTACACACACACAAAGTGAGTAAAGAGATTTATCTGTCTGTTGGTTTCCAAAAAACATGATAACATTSAGTTTGAGATGAATGACCAAGCTTTTTAGGACTAAAGAATGCCCTGGTGAGTATCCAAAATACTAATTTATAAAATTCTTACTTGTTCTCATTACGCAGTATATATGCACTACCATCAAGAGGAAGTTGGCAAACCTGCGAGGTCTAAGAGKAAACTTTGGGTTTAGATTTCTTAATTCCCACTATTTAGGTTGAAGCTAACCTCTTCTGAACACATCATCCGTCAACTAAATATTTAATCATTATGTTATGTTGTAGAAATAGCTACAACTTTTCAAAATCCRATATATAAAATCTGTATATCTTTAAGTTTTGTAAGAAATCCTATTAATTATGTAAATAAATGAAAAGTTACCATTCTTTATCAATATCTCACCAGAACAATGCTTACTATATGGTTAATTTTGTCTAGTATACCTCTGCTTCTAATATGTTATTTAGGAAAAATAYACACACACACACACACATACATATGTATGTAGCACCCGTTCTAATGCCAAAGGAAACTGGTTAGTATTTTAAATAATAATTTCCTTCCCATTTGGTTTGTGCTGTCATTCAAAAAAGATAATCAGTTTTTGAATACACTTTTTAGAAAGGTTTGTTTTGTTTGTTTTGGTTTGTTTTATGTTTTAAGTCCTATTATAAAAAAATAGTTTTTAACTTTTGCTGTAAAAGAGGCAAGGGAAAAAAAGAAGAATGATCTTGTATGATTTCCTAAYAGTGAATGCCTCAACTGTAAAGCAGTAAGGAGTCTCTTAACGAGATGTAAATCACTTCTGATATGAAGGTTTTCTTTTCTAATGCAAAGAATACACTGAAAATACCAGAACATGATTGGAATAGTGGAAAAAAATAAAAGCATCTTCATAATTCAACATGAATTTAATTTTCCTGTAGTGGAGTCAAATCTGTTGTGTTTTAGATACAAAGTACTATTCATTTTAAAATGGTCTGCATAAAGAAGTCTACAAGAAGTAAAAAACTCTATATAAGTTATAGACCTGGTATCAAGAAGTATCCAAAAATTTGCTAAGGTGACAGCGTAATTGGGTGTGGGACCAGACCCTTGTTTTCTTTTGATTTCTATTTGTTTATGTTAAAGCAGTATAAGTCCAAACTCTATTATTTTCCTTTTGTAGGGACAACCTAAAACTGTATCCTTCTTCTAGGAAACAGATGTAGGAATGTTTTTTTAACCCCRAGTCTAAAGTATGAAAGTAATAGCTGTGCTGCCTTATTTTCTTATTTACCTTTCCTTGCTCCTTTGATTACAGGCAATACTTATTTAAAGTGAAGATGTAACCTGAAGTACAATATAATTTGATTAATTTCAGGTGTATTTTACTTCATTGCATTGTATATTTCTTCATTGTAAAAAGCACTTCAATATATAGTAATGAATTTTCTTTGAGAATGCATTGAACCTTTGATAGAAATTATTTTAAACAATTAATTCAATCTGAACAGAAGAAAAAAAGAGAACTAGAAAAAAAAACAAAGAAAAACAATCTGGAAAAGTTCACCAAAAATTCTATGTCATTGGTATAGAAAATTATTTTAAACTTTAAACTTTCAGATTAAGCATGCCTAAATCTCAATAACCTCCTCCTGCAATTATAATTTTTTTTGATCTTATGTGGAGATAGCTACATTTTCTAGAGATGTACTCAAATGTCATCATACTGTGATATACCTTTTTGTTACCCCTTGTCCCCTTTTTAGTTGTTTTGAAGCTGAACAGTCACAACAAACTAAATTTTTGCTAGTTATTTTATTCAGTGACAATTAAATCAAGTGGTTTGGACGTTGCACTTCCAGCCTTATGATCAGCCATTTTGGTGCAAAACAAAGCAGAAGAATGAGGATATTGCAGTAGAAGTTTATATGTAATTAAAATTTTTAGTATCATTAAGAAGAAAAATAATTACAGGGATGTTAATTGAAGGAAAGATATGATCTCCTTCACCTGGGCTGTTGAATATTTTTCTATAGTAGAAAAATAAATATGTCCAGAAGATTTACTATTCTCTAACATTTAGATCTACTGGCATGCATTGGCCTATGTCTGCATGATTAATTGCTTTAACTCCCCCAAAAATGACACTTGTATGCAGACTGCATATTGAGGATTATCCTTTTTCTTTGCTAACTCCTATGAGTCCAGAACATGGCTGTGAAAATATCTTTTGGTCCATTGCAAAAATCATGCCAGGGACCATTCTAACCTTAGAAGAGCATGGATGGTTGAGTTTCAACATCCAGGAACACTGTTCAATCCACTAGTTTAGAGTAGCCAATAAGTTCAACTGAGGACAAGTTCCACTCTCTTAGGAGTAGCTAAGTGGGAAACTTGACTTTATTAGGACATATAGCAGTTTTCTTTGTGGAAACATGAAGGGTTTGCATGTTCCTCAAAAACCATCATGTCAACACAGGAGGAGAGGCCAGAGCCTTGTCTCATCCTGTTTAGAGCAATGCAACGAATCTCTCAGGGCAAGCTATGGAGAAACATTCTCACTTTAGAAAAGGGCAGAGGAAATCAGTAGGACTTGTACTGTTTACATGTTCTATCAAGGCTAATAGAGGAAGAAAACAAGGCTTTGGGTAGAGCTCATCTGGTTAAACAGACATCTACTTCTGAATAGTTATGTTATTTTCCTCTTTTAGCCAGCAGAAAGAGTTGTTATAGRCTGGGTTTTGTATCATCCTCAAACAGGCATTTAAAATAGGTTGTRTGAGTCATATTCTAAAATTGTCAACACATCCCCCATTGACTATAAAGGTGTAGTTGAAGTTTCTGGTTCAGCAGACACTTTTTAGGTAACCTGAATTCCCACCTTTCCCTCATGCCAGTGCCTTGTCTGAGCTCTCATGAAAAACAGCCTACATTTCATCTCTGCATGCTTTTTTAAACTGTCAGAGCAGGAGAATGATACTGTCAGGGCTTTTTTGTGTTTTGTTTTTCAGCCTTGTATTAATGTAAAGAGCATCTACATTCAGGGTTACAATAGAAAACTGTAAATTGGAATTATTATAGTCTGTTTAAATTAAGCCAGAAAATTAAAACCTATCCAATAGATTTAAAMAGAATTTGAAATGACTATTTAAATTTTGCTTTATTGCAATTTTTATTCTTTAACATTTTAATCAGGATYGTGTATCTTATTTTCCTGTCAAACAACTTGTAGTTCCATTAACAAGTTTTGCCACATGCAGAGCAAATATAGTTATTAAAATGGAACATGAAGATTCAGAAACATAAGACAATTATAATCTAAAAACTAGAAAGAAATAAATCAAGAACTGAAATTTTATTCAGCTTATTATATAAGCATCATTAGATAATGGAATACGCCAATAAGATATCATTGGCATTATTGGTTTGTTTAATTTCTCTGTGCTACCTTTTTTTTTTTTTTTTTTTACGACAGATAGTTTGAATTGTTCAAATTTTAGAAAGGGGAAAAAATTAGATTTAGAACCCCACATAATTTTTCAATCTTATGCTTTTGCTGCCTTTTTTTCTATTGATGAGGGTGTTTTGAGAGGTTTTTGGTGGGGTTGTTTGGTTGTGGGGTCTTTTGCTTTGTTTTGCCTTGTTTTGGTTGGCGGTGCTGGTGGATTCAGGGAAGGGGGGGCTTCTGTGTGGTTTGGGTTTTATTCCTCCTTTTTTTTTATCTCATAGTTTTGATTTTTTTTATTTGACAGTTTAAGGTAGAAAATCTGAAAGAACAAAAAACAAGGCTCATGCAAATTATAGAACTTAATTTGATACAGAGCTAGGAAATGATCTTTGATACTAAGAATTGTCTGTTTTCCTTAGTTATGCTGTTTGCCTCCCACCATTCATGAGTACATGCCTTCTTAAGTATTTCTGGTTAGYCCTTATCAGCTTTAATTCAATACCAAAAGTTAGGACTTATCTTGGAAAATGCAGTGTTAAAAAAACCTCAGTCACATGAACTCAATATAATGTATCAGAAGCAGGAAGCAATCCTCTGCCAGAGGTTTCAGATAAGCATCAGAGAAGTGCCCATGTCRCTGTGAAAGCACTGGGCTCAGACTCAGGTAGCCTGAAATCAACACTAAATTCCCCACCAATCTCCTGGGTTGTCTTGGGACAGCATTTAACATTGCTAACTATGTCTACGTTTCCTATTTTTAACAGTTTTAGATATATGCCCAAAGAAGTGTTTCCTAGCTTTCCATGACATTTTGAAACACATCTGAGCCATAATTGGAGCACCCAGGAGGCACTTGTTTGARTATGTGCTCCAGAGGTCCTGCAGCAGTCATGAATGGCCTTTCCATAACAGGCCTTAGAACCCTTAAAAGAATGCGGAGAAGGATGCACAATGGGGTTCATACAATGCCATCACGTAGATAAGGCAGATTAAATTCTGTTTCATTTACAGAGCATGTGCCTATGATTTCTGTGCAGCAGGATAATCCCCTCCATACTGTGAAGGAATCATGTTCCACATAATCAAAAAACTGTAAGCATAATTATTAATAGAACTGGAGCTTACTGTATACATGTAGAGTCATAAGCAGAGAGCTGCTCACCTGCCTCAGTAACATCCCTTTTTCCCTGATAGGGTGCCCTGAGAGATAGGGTACCTCACTTACTCTGCAAAACTTATTCCACTGGCAGCATTGTGTTGAGACCTGGCCTACCCAGTGCTGCAGACTTTCCTAACCAGGAGTAATGTCGGAATATCACAACCACATTACATTTTGAAGGGTAGTTAAGTGCAAAACTTGTATGTATTTCTGAAATCCTTTGTATCTRCTCTCTCAGTGTTTAATTGTAGGCCATGTGCAGCACAGATGCAAAATGGAGAAAAGTCTAACCATCTTTATCTGATATGGACATTCCCTCTGCTGCACAGCCTATGATGCTGCTGCCTTCTCACACAATTACCCCATGCTTCCTATCCCCTGCATGCCCTGTCCCCAAATGGAAATACTAAGGAAGGCCTGATAATCACATGACTTTTTTTCCATAGGAAAATCTGAACTTCCAATCCATGCTGCCACAGAAAATTCTGGAGTATGCTACGTACAATTGTTCAATGTTTGTGCTGAAAGGACARAAATGGAAAGTGCGTTGGAGGATCTGCTATGCACACACCTATAAAGAAAAACTGATTAGCTGATGACAGCTTTGACTGAAGCAGCTATGAAATGGTAATATTTAAGTTTGAGAAACTGCAGTAAGACCAGCTGCAGACWTGAGATCCAAGATTTCAGACAAACAGATTTTGACTTGTTTGAGTGGAAGTCTGGCCCTCCCACTCTTGAGAGCAGCTGGAGCCGGGCTCCTCCCCATGGAAGGTGACTTGGGAGCCACAGGTGACCCAGTACTGYCCAGGCAGGATGCTGCACTGCTGAAACAGCACAGTCTTTGCAGGATGAGTGCAACAGGGATAATGATAGCAAGAGATACTTTCAATGATACAGTGATCATGGGAGAAGCTGAGGTAGTCAGTGAGGYCCAAAACAAAATGGTGGCAAAGAAAAATGACAGTTCCTGAACAGCTGGACAGAGGTTTACTTATAGCATAGCTTCATGTGTCCATGCAGGCAGGGGACTGGGTAGCTCAGGAGCTCTACAGAAAGAGATTGCTGACTGAATCACCAGTACATCTTGCAGAGATGAAGGCTAATTGAATATTGGACTGCACTATAGGATTAGAGCCAGCAGGTTGGAGGAWTTTTTTTTTCTTTTCTACTTACCAGTTGAGAGTCTTCATCTTGAATATTGTACCACTTATGGGCTCCCTGCTGCAAAAAAAATATTGATAAGTCGGAGAGARTGGGTAGAGAAGTTAGCCTTGAGGGGAAAAAAACACTAAAGCAGGATCTAATTGCTCTTTTCCAGTATCTAGTGGGTGACTACAGAGAAAGCAGTACAGAACTATTTTCAGGTAGAAATTAAAAAAGCARTTGGTGCAACTGGTGCAACCAGAAACTCTGACTGGAGAATAAGTCATCAAAAAACTTGTTAAACACTGCAAAAGGTTGCCTCAGAAGGTTGTGGAATCTGTCCTCAGAAATATTTAAAACTTGATTGATTATAGCTCTGAGCAACCTGATTTAACTTTGAATTAACTATGCCTTGACTAACTGACTTCCAGAGGTCACTTCTAAACAGTTGCATGGTCTTGGAGCAAGGCAAATAGCTGGAAGTAGATTGATGAAACCCACACAGAGCTGTCTCACATCCAAGCCAAGTTTTTAGTTAATTTATGAGTACACATAAGAAAGCTAATCCAGATATATCATGCACATGCTGTGGGTAACTCATAACACTTGTAGGTCAATGCACTCATTCCTATCCAGGGTCTTCCACRTGCCAACTCAGTTCTCCCACCTCTGTCAAAGTCCTGCTCAGCAACATGCAGCCTGACTCGTGCAATATCTGCCATCCAGGAAGACCAAAAATATTGCTATCTTCCTCTTTATGATTCCTGGGATGTATCCCTTTTTCAAAGGCCAAACCAGTAGCAGATTTGGCACTATCTGCATGCTAAGAGTATCTCTTTTGCCACTGTGTAATCATTACTGAAAGTCAGGTGCTGGGCCAGCTAGAAAATTTTGCTAGTTCCCTAAGGGAACTTCTGGCAAAATAATGCTATTAAGGTTGGTGACCACTGCCCACCTCATCTTCTCTTGATCTGTGTAGATACCTGCAAATTATRAAGTAACTGTCTTGCCAGATTCACCTGTAAATTCTGAGGAATGCAAGAYTTTGCTGACATTTATGAAAATGAATTAACGGAAAATATACTCTCCAAGCACATATTGTCCTGGGGTTAGTATAATTTAGGTATATCTGCATGCTAAAGCAACTGTTTACTTAATGTACCATASTAGTGTCTGAAAAAATGAAGTTTATCAATTTTTCAGAGGCTTTCTTCAACATCCGCTCCAAAAAAGACCCTGAGAAATCAGAAACTTAAGCACGAAAAATACCTTCTGAACCTGCCTTTGGCCAGCTACAGTTTGTGAGTAAAGATTTTGCTGTATTAATTTTGGTGCCTGAGGGAAGTAGAATGGAACTTTACTTTCCTTTTGAAAGGGATTGTCTTGAACAGCCACAGAGATGGTATTTACCCTCCCTTCTATGTTATTGCTGCTGCCTTTTCCTATATGGAGGTATTTAGAAATCTTCCAGTAGAATCTGTCTTTACGATAAGTTTTGTTAAGACTTCTGTCCTGAATAGATAGCATTATGTCCCAGAGGTTCCTGAGATGTGTCTGCTGCCTAGTTTAAAAGATATGTAGAGGAAAACCCAAAGCCTCACTCTAATAGGARAAATCTCTGAAGATAAGTTACGGGAGTTTGCTTGGGAAAAGATGTATTCAGCTGGGAGAAGTGCTGGAGTTGGACAGTGGGCATTAAAAARTCTATATGCAATGAAAATAAAATTGGAGGGTTCATTCTAAATCCAGCAGCAGMGGCATGGCCTCATTTGGTCATCTGTGCCTTCAGGCATGCTTAATTTTCATGCTTTAAGGAAAAAACACCTTCAGTTCCTTCTTTTCCCCTCCCTCATGTTTATTCCTTTAATGAGTTTTTTTTTGGGGGGGGGTTTCACCACAGAAAATACATAGGAGTTTGAAATTAAATTATCCCAGAATGCAGCTCTTAACTGTACACTGGAAGAAATTCCTTCTGACTCCACTGCAGTGAACAACTTGTGCCAGAGGCATGCTATCTAATTACCATACACTTTCTTGACTAGTATTGTGGGGAGGGAAAAGGTAGTGTGCGATCAACTGAAATATGAAACAATAAAACAAATTAAACTGCATGAAGTAAGAGGAGGAAAAATGAGATGGGAGTTGTTTTTGTTAAATGTTTACTGTTCATACACTGCCTGAGGCTTGAATTCTTGACTGTTAGAGGATTTTAGTTTTATGGATACCATCAGAAAATTTTAAAGTATTGTGGTTTGTATTGCAATTCTTGTTGAAAGTGCACATTCCTAGCTTCTCAAATAATATATCTAGTTTGATGGTTTATTATGTGTTTCTTGAAAACCATCCTTTAGCCATTCCTAGTTAGAATAACTAGACTSATTAATCCAAAAAACAAATGCTACCAGAAACTCTCCATATTCCTTTTCACTTTTAAAGACCTTAGTCTTTTCTTCTCCATAATTCACTTAGCAAAATCCTATGCAATACCTCTGGTTTCTGATAAATGAATAATTGTGGTTGAAAACTGAGAAAAAATTCTGCTTCTAGTCACKATTTTGTAATTATTTCCTCAAGCTCTGTCTTCTACTAATTATGAATTTATTTAGAAAACAGCCTGCTCATCAATAGTTTAGTAGCAAAGAAAAAGAAAKAAACTTTTTATAAAGAAGAACATGTCTAAAAACATTTTAAAAGATCTTTTTTTCTGTAGTACAGCTATAATCTCTGTGTCCCTTTGGAAAGTTAATTCAGTCACAAGTCATTAGCAGAAGACTGAAAGCTTTCCTCCATTCACCTRYTTTCYCTCATYACATACATTTCAGCCAACAGATTAYCTCATATTAACTGATACACACATWATGCATGCAAGCAAAAATAACTAAACAGACATAAAATATTTTTCAGGTCTGCACAGAAGTAGGAAATAGCTTGCAGAGTTTAATCTACATTTGSTATTATTTGATGGGTCAGTTACCTCACTTCTTACATGCAGTAATGGAAAGTGACTGCAGACCGTTCCCACAATAGTCAATATTGAACTTAGTTGCCAGTATAACCAATTTGCATGAGTATGCCAGTATGATCTATCTACTTCCTTGCTGCGCACTCCTGAAAATTTTTAAATTTGGACTAAACTGAAGACACTGTTTATTTTTGTGCAAATAATTTTCCAAGCTTCCTCAAGGTCCTAGACCGAAGTTAGAACAACAAGCATGTTACTTTACCCATGCAGCAGTGAGCTTAAAACTCAGTTAAAAATTGCCTGGCCTAGACAACATCTGGCAGGAAAAATGTCGGGGTGGGGGTGTGACATGCCTAACATTTCTTTTTGGCTTCCGTGGCAGCTGCTTTGAGGTTTTTTGTTCTTGTTTTTGTTGTTGTTGTTGTTGTTTTTG
>QVAJ01000012.1:4923617-4946010 GCA_003546035.1 Mixornis gularis
AAATATTTAGTTAGTTAGTTATTATATAAAACCTATACATAACATATCTATATAGAAAACATATCTATATACACACATATAATTGCATATGTAATGTAATATATATTTCATTATTATATCTAGTCCCATATGTATTAGATATAGATATAGATAAAAATGTAGGTCCCATCAATCCTTATCTGTTCAAACTTTATTATGATATCCAAACATTTTTTAATGTTTCCATGAAAAGCTGTCTTTGACTGCCTGCCTTGCTCTTGTCTAATGGAGTTCTGCTAAGCCTAGAGATTAAACAAATGTATTTGGCAGTGATGTTTTCAGATTTTTACTGGAAACTAATTGGTGTTTTGTGCATCCCACTCCAGAATTGCTTGAGGAAGGGAGTGCTTGCTGATTCAAAACAGTTTTAAGCAACAGCTACGCATGTGACAAAGTATACTGTAGAAATGACAAAGTGGTAAGTGAATTAGTCTGAGAGACTTGGGCTGTCCTTACTGATCATGTGGAGCAAGTATGGCAATACTGACACTTATCACTGTCTGCTAACTGAACTTAAATGCCTTGTGAATGCTGATGCTACACATAGTCCCAGAGTCTGAGGGAGCTGTCAAGGCTGATTTCTGCCAAGCATTAGGATGTCTGAAACATCATAGTAGATGGGAATTTTGTGCTGCTACATGAAGATCAGTGAATTATAAGATACTACTAAAAGCAGTACCCTCAGCACACTATTAATAAGCAATCTATGGACTGAAATATAACTGCTTAAAATATTATATTAAAAAATTAAAATTTCAGATAATTGTTACAAGCTGAAAGCTCTGTTTGGAGTAGGAGAAAGGTTAAGATGGCTGTGGAAATGGCCTACAGCAAATAACTGCATAGTATGTACTGTAAAAGGTAGTTTGTCTGAGGATGTTGAGGGTTGAATCAGCCATCTGCAAATCAAGGCTTTAATAGTGACTTTTGTCTGAGARTGTAGGGCTCTAGAAAAAGTCTGATATGCTGCTGGAAGTTACTTTGTGATGTTAAATGCTCTCTACAAATACAGGAGTTAAGGAAACCAAAACTTAGGTGTTGTTAAAAGCCGTAAGAGGGCAAAAAGAAGTGAAGGGCAAAAAGAAAGGATTCTTTWAAAAAATGGCAGCCAAGAAAAGGCTTAAAAAACTGAGACAGAGATTCTCACTGCCTGCTTTGCCTTAGTTTTCATTGGTAAGGTAAAAGCTTGCTCACAGGTCTACTGGTAGTGCATAGGGACAAGCATTATGGAGAGCAATGTAAGATGGAGTGAGGGAACACTTTAGACTTCTGGGCATACTCAAGTCCATGGGATCATCTGGGTTCATCTTAGGATGCTGAGGGATGTGGCCAAAGTCACTGTSTATTATCTGAAAGATCATGGTGACTGAGGGAGATTCCTGAAAATGAGAAGAAGGAAAAGTTCCCACTCATTTCAAAGATGGGCAGAAGAGGGCCTCTAGGGAAACAGACTGCTCAGCCTCACYTGAAGGTATGAGAAGATGATGGAGCAACTAATGCTGTCAGTGGTTGCCAGCCTTAGGAAAGGCAAGCAGGTGACTGGGATCAGCCAACATGGTTTTATGTAGAAGAAGTAGTACCTGAAATATCTTACTACTTTTTTGCTGTTGGCTGATGCACTGAGGACCAAGGGAGAGCTGTGTGTGTTTTTACTTGGAATTTAGTAAAGCCTTCTATATGGTTTCCCATAACACTTCAGCAGACATATGAACTGGACAAGCTAGCCAAAAGGTGAATTGAAAGSCAGCTGGATCATCGGGGGAAAAGGTTGTGATGAGCAGTGCAAAGTGGTGGATGGTTAACAGTGACCATCCCTCGGGGATGAATACTGGTGTTAGTAGATTTTGATCCATTAAKTGGCAACCTGGGTGATGGGGAGAGTGAAAGTCTGAGCATGATACAGAACTGGGGGAGAGAAGGGTTGCTGTGTTTCTGTGATTTGGAAGCAAGTAAGGAAAATCARGGAGCAGCAGGAGTTTAATGTCTGAATGAGGAATCAGATGCTGAGATGAGCATCTGGGGAGACATTTGAACTGCACAAAAGTACTAGATTCAAGAACTGAGAAAACCTGAAAAAGAGCATTGAAATGGGTAGTTGTTCAGTTTACCTTAATTCTAAATTAATTGTTCTTTCCACCTTTACTTTTGCATTTCCTAATTCTTCAATGTTTGATACAATAACCTTAAAGAATACTTTAATTTTCTAGTACAGTCTGACAGACACAGGTTTTCTTTCTATTACATGTACTAGAAAATACTTAACTTTTAGCGTGGAAGCAAACCATAATCATGTTATTGAAATGTTTCTTTCCTACATGAAACCCTCCCCCCACCCCCAGCTGTAATTTGGAGGTGTTAATCTTTCATTTTTTCATCCAAGTGTGTCCTAAACATGCAACAGAAAAAATAAAAAGCAAAGCTAARCTATACAAAATGCTTATAAAAGACAATRAAAGCAGTTTAGTAGGTGGGAAAAAGATCTCTTTTTCACTCACATCATATAAATTAAGTCAGTAAATTAAGTCAGTAATACTATATCTCTTGAAGTGGTCTGTGAATATAATTGTCTTATAAATGCATTTATTAGCAGGTGTTTTCCCATAGTTTGTAGCAATCCACCAGATTTTGCTGACAATAAGCCATTCTTTGGAGGATTCAGYTTTAATACAACATTTAAGTTCAGAAAAAGTTTTCCAAAAATTACTTGAATCAAAAACAAAGAAGACAGCTGGTGGATAAACAGGTCAATTTTTCTCATTAAGGTACAGAAAAACCAGCCTGCTGCATACAGCCTGCCCTTCTCACCTACTGCAGTGAAGGCAGAACAGTCTTATCAGGTAAGGTCATTCTGCATGGCAGCTCTACAATTTTTGTCTTGCCCTTCATTAATCCACAGGGGTAACCAGTGGGAATCCAACAGCTCTTCATCACTTCAGTATCAAGAGGCATGAAAACAGGTTGTCAGGAKCTTCATCTCTCCCCACCCTATGTGACTAAGTAGAAATAGTGAGAACACAACAAAGTAAAACAAAAAAATACAACTCACAACCAGTGAAAGTTTTACTGGGGAGAGGGAAGTGTTATCTTTTTTTCTTTTATTTTCATTCTTTCTTATTTTTATCATTGATAATATTATCCATATGTGTATTTTATCCAGGAGAAAACTGAAAAACCCATACAATAACTTCAGCACCTTTTTGCTACTCAAAATCTTTATAGACTTATTGTAAAGGGCTTTCTTTTACAAATTCAAAAAAGGACTGTCTTTTGTTACTGAAGTAAATAGATACCTCTTCTTCTAAGAATAGGGTAAAATATGGACATTTAAATCACAATCATCATCATACATTTTTACAAAAAAGTTTCTGCTTTTTAACATTTCCATGAACTAATAGTTTAAATTAAAATTTTGGTACAAGATTTTCCATATTAATCAATATTCCTGTTGTGATGCATCATATCATATGACAACTATTCTTAATACTAAAATTTCATACTAATAAAGACATAGTATTGTTCTGGATTTCCCTGCTAATGTTTTTAGCATTGAAACTGAGAAGAAACWTAAGCAAGATAGTAAGAACCTGCAACCACATTTGGGCAGAAATTGTTGCCTGGCACTAGTGAAGGAAAAGCACTAAGAATGCTGATAAATTCCCAAATCATCCCCTGCTCGCAGCAGAACAGTGTGCTCTGTGTGTTTCTTCCATCCATGATGTTTACTTCAGCAGCCCCAGCGATGCTCCCCAGTGATAGCACATGAATAAAAGACCAAGCAGTAAACTGTCAATTTATCACGACTCTACTAATGCAACCTTCATGTGGTGTTCCAGCACTGTTTTCTTCCTTGATGCTTCTTATCTGTGTTTCAGAGTGTTTGCCAAAAGCTGTTCAAAACTCCACTATCCCCAAATGTTATGTAGCTTACCACAGACCGCAGAACTCCAGTGGAGACTATATAAACAGAGCACAATTTGGCATCCAGTCAACATARATTTTAATAGGACACAATGCAATTTTATAGCATACACTATGAGTTTTGACTTTAAACTTTTTTTCCATTGATAAATAATGTAAGATATAGTTTGGCTGACAATAAAGGTGAAAAGATAATCTACATAACATGTTGGGTTTTTTTTTTTAAATCAAAATTGGAAAAAACCAAATCAGTAATGTAAATATAGGAGGCTTGTAAAAAGTAGAACCTGGATAAGAAAGATGTTGACATCAAACAGTATAAGATTAAATGGTTTGAGAGAGTATGGTAATAGCACCAACACAAGACCAAGACTATTCAGCTCTGACCTATTTGATGTTATCTCTTTGCACTGAGTCTTCTGTGAACAAGTGGAAAAGAAGGAAAAATGAAAAATAAAAAAACCAAAAAGCTGTATGAGTGAAGCAAGGTAGAAAAGGAAAAACCAGCCAAGATCTAGAAGTGAAATTAATTTTGGCTAARAGTCTCTACCTCTGCCCCCATACACAGATTTTTTCCTGCTTAAGTAGTCACAGAGGATGTGTCAATAAAACATTTCATGACTTAATATCACTCCTGTGAAAAGTCAGAGTGGAGAAAGGAAGACTCAGAGTGGATACTTAGAAGATTTCTTTAAAAATTCCAATCCCTACCACCATCTTTTCTTTAATGATCTTACAATAAATAATGCTGCCAGAGACCTTGCAAGAATGCACATGGTGCAGGGGTACATTTCTTGCTAAGTTTCCTTAGTGTGAGAGTTGATTTTCTGATTGCATACTAACTGTCCAAATAGTTTAGTCAAAGAGTAATGGTTACCTTATTAATGTAAAATTTAACTGGACTCTGTAAAATATTTGAGATTCTTTTTTTCTGTATGTCTTCATCCATGGTGTTCAAAAACCGTGCCTTGATTTCATCAGAATTTCCACACCTCTGGCAATAAACCCCTGCAGAAACAGTGACTGTTGGCCCCACAGCAGTTTGTTGCTAGTTAAACAACTTTCTCTGAAAACTGATGTTGACTTCATCATCAGCGCATGACAATCAGAACTTTTTTCATACTCCTAAATTGTTGAGTCATTAAATAATTAAGTCTGTTAGGGAGTTGGTTWTTTTTTTTAATTTAGAAATCACTTTAAATCGGTTTTACTGATGAGAGCTGTGAGTTTGAGCCTGTGGTTTTTCTTTAATTTCATGATCTGGTGCTATTTTTMATAATTTTCATTAAAAGCTATATTTTTTAATTATTTAAGGATTTTCATTAGTGGTCTGTCATTTAAAGCTTGGCACATAACCCCCAGTTTAGGCAAAGCAAAAGGAAAAAAATCTTAGCTAAATGATCTCAATATGAATCTGATTTAACCAACTAAAACTTCAGCAGKCATAATTTTAAAAGAGCAGGGACAAATATTAGCAGGGCGCATGGTCCGGATGCTTATGTGTTCTCAGGTTTCCTGAACCTACCTTTGCTATGTTGGAGAGTCTGTTTTCCTGCACCACCAGCTTTAGTGTGTGGAGTGGAAAAAGCAGGGAGTAAATAGCAGGGAGTAAGTGCTTATGCTGGTTCATTGCACACCTAACACACTGCAAAAACGGGAGATTGAAGATGTTACTTCTTCTGTGATTACTTAAATGCCAGSAGGTCTTTTGGTTGTAGGTATTCCAGATCATCCTCTGTTGAGCACAGCAGGCACACCTCATCTTAACTTACCTGGATGCTATTTTCAAACTATCCTAGCTTACCAAAATGGAAGGTAAAAGCTGTAATTATGCGAATCTTTTTTGTCTCGGAACCAGCACTTCTCTGTTGATCTCATCCTATTCAAATGTGATTACTTTTGAGCYTCTGATTGTCAAGGGAATATTTCAGGAAATTTGTTTTGCCTATTTACGAGACATTTCCTTCTCCAGTACTTTGGTAGATTATGTTATAGTCACAAGTCCATATGCATCCTGCTCCAAGCAAAGTTGTTGGCCAAATCCTTTTTCCTTTTTAATAACACACGCACATTCTTAGGAATAGAGGGYATTATTTTCCTTTGATTTAAAGCTYCCATGAACYTGACTTGTGCTTAATGKATGAAAAAAGAACAGTTTTCAAWTTTTTAAGCAGAAACTGAAGRTATTTCTTTGTTTCCCCCTTCCCTCTAAATTTTACTCAATACTTCTGGTAAGTGGATCAGCATGTCTTCAAAAAGTCCCAACATATCRTTAATACTTTTTGCGATTTCCCTGAGGAAATCAAAATTTTCTCTTCTGATTTTCCTTTTGTATTACTCTTGAATATGCATGTCATTGTCATGATGCTGTTTATTTTTCACTGAGATAAACCTTTTAATGGCCKTTGTAGAACAGTAAAAACATGTATTTCCATTCCATTTCTATAAACTGATAGCAAAAGTGACACATATACAATGTAAAAGAGAAAAATTTCTAGTCCTTATAGCAATGCCTTAGCAGGGAAAAAAAATAAAAGGAATACTTGAGCTCTCTTATACAACATTTTCTAATAAAACTCTGTCTMTAAAAGACTGTTGCGAAGTAGAACGCCACGCTACTGGCACATTATCATGAGATGAAGTGAATGACAGCAGGAATGTGAACAGCACAGCTTTAGAGGATTGTCTGGATGACAAGAGAACCATTTCAAAGTGTTTCATGGAGGGTGTTATGCTTTTCTGTTTTCCCTGTAACATTTCAGGTCGGGGCTCCCCCAACAGGGATTGAGTGGCAACAAGGATAAGGGACATTGACTGTCAAATCAACTGTCWCCATCTCTGTCCCTGTCTGTCTCTGTCTCTGTTTCTGTCTCTTACTTCTTCTAAGAATAGAATAATCACATCTTTTCATAATACAGTGACATTGCTCAGATTTTTCATTATGCCTGGATTAAGAATAAAAAACGGGGGTGGGGCTGTGACGGGGGAGCAATTTCAGTTTGATTCTTCTTGTTCATCACCTTCTCTCTTTGTACTTTCCTGCCTGACTTGAGATGCAAACCAACTTCACCATGGGTTCTTTTAGATTTAAAGGTTATTAACAACTGCAACATTAACCTGCTCAGACCTTATTTTCATTATCTCCAATAGGATGGCAGGATTAAGATAGCTGGAAGGACCATGATGTGATTTAGTTCTGTTTGATGCTTCTGCCTTAGTAAATGTCAGAAGCAGGGAACAGAGTATTAATAATCATTTGCATCCAGTATGCTAGCAGCAGATCTCCAAGAGAATGCACTATGTAAAATAAAGCTCCAAGGTAGCAACTGCCCCTCCTCCAAAAAATAAATGAAAACAAGGCCATTCAAAATATATCTGACAAATGCAGGGTTAAATAATAACACTAGTATCTATTTAAAAGCTGAGAAGCAGTTTGCTGGAGCAGTTATTTCATGTTAATCACTTTGTATTTACTGCAGCTTGAGAAAGACACATTTGTTATGCAGACAGTGTTCATTGTCGTAGCTTGATCATTAATGCACTGCTGCCAGCAACAAAATGAATTAGCTCTCTGAATACTAAACTGGGAAACCAATGCTGAACCAGAGAGTGGCACAATGACACTTACAGGATTAAAATATACTACCCAGCTATAAGAGGGTGCATTTTTGGCCTTTGTTAATGATCAACTATTTTTAAAATTAGTATTAGTAGGAAACCTCTCTGGAATGGTTGAAAATTGTAGGACAAACAATAGTGATCATTTATGTTCCCCATGGGAGTTTTTACTCTTTCTGGAATACAAATTTCTCATGGATTATTTCCCATGCTTGACCATAGCCATTTTTTTCCCATCAACAATTTATCATTTATCTCTTTACATGCATGCTTTGAATTTCTGCAATTCCTAGCATACTGTAGATCCATAGCAGCACTGTGGAAAGTGCATGAATACAAAACACGAAGGAATCAAAGCCCCACTGTGTCTGTGAAGAGATGTCACAGACATGTGCAAAAGCACAGTAACAAAGCAAATGCCACCTGTCACTCAGAGTATTTTTATATGGCTTTTGATGTCCCTGTGTCACAAGAATAACAATATTAATCTCAGAGCTATAAACTGCTCTGCACAGGTCACAAAACTAGTAARGGCTGATTTAAAATAAAAAAGGGGGGGAGGGGCAGGGGTCAAGGAAGAAGAAAAAGGAAGAAAACAGCAGGAAAAAATCCTCAATCAGCAAAATATATCTATTTTTGTGGGAACTTGAGATTTGCTCTGTAATAAAATATATTGAAGTAAGAGCAGAAGGCAGCAGCCTCCTTTCTATCCCCTAAAAACTCTGAGCTTGATTCCCTGAGATGTTGGAAGCTGAGCACCCTCAGACATTTAAAAGAGAGGAAAGGAACTAGGAAGCTATAAAACACTTGTTCTATCTTTTAGTAAAAGTGTCATGTGCATAAATGGGTAATAAATTCAAGCCTAACTATTAAAAATCCTGAACTAAGTTCTGTAGGAAAAAAAMCAGATTCTTCTTGAGTCTGGAAATATTCATGTTCTCCTAGAAAGGAAAACAAATAAACAGCACAATAATCCCAACCTCTTTGCAAATTCTTTCCCTTCCAGTTGGAAATAGAAGTTATATTAACATTTATATGCAAAACAAACCATGCCAGAAAACACAACAACCACCTGATGCAGAGAAATGATTATGCACAGCTATTGTATGGTTGAGGCTGATGGCTGATTATTTTTGTACATTAGTATATTTTAAACCTAATARTTTATAATTTAAATTGTAATGGACTTTCTTGTTCTATTTGCATATGTTCTTTTTTAGAAATGTCCATTTTCAGGTTTAGAAAGTAATTATTCAAGATTAAACTTCAAGAATGAAAATAAGCTGTGGGAGTGGGAAACTGTCATCACAATTATGCAGCTTTCTGACCTCAATGACTATTATCTATAATAATAATAGTATTCATTTACTAGCAAAGTAACACTCTGAAGTTAATTAAATGTTTGTACAGTATTATGAAATTACTAAATAAGTATATTCCATAAATACCATATTTTCATGATAAAAGCACTGTCAAGCTTCATGGAAGTTCATCTGTGTAGTTTTTCACAGTGTTCCAGCCAGTTTTCTAGCTGAACCTATCAGCTGATTAGCAATAGAAGGTGTGACTTGAAGTAACAGAGAATAACAGAAAAATGATACTTTGGTTAAATTAAACCTACTGGTAATATCTGTAAAGAGAATGTAGCTCTCAAAATTTGAATTTGACAGTGATAGTGACAAACTCTTAAAGAGAGACATTTTGTAACCAATAAACTGAGGTGAAAAAATGCATGCTGAAAAAATTATCAAAGGTGARCCTTGTGGTTTAAACCTAACCCCAGCTGGCAGATGAGCCCCGCACAGCTGCTCTACTCGTTCACCCCTGGTGGTGTGAGGGAGAGGATCAGAAGACTAAAAGAGAAAAGTTGAGGGTTGACATAAATGTAGTTTAATAGGTAAAGCAAAATCTGTTCATGCCAGCAAAAAAACCCAAGGAATTTATTCACTTTTTCCCTTGATCAAGTGGATTCTCASCCAGGCTCCACCACATGTAGCAGCATCTTGGGAAGAAAACACCCTCACTCTTAACAGTCCCTCCTTCCTCCTTCTTCTCCCAGGCTCATATGCTGAGCATGMTGCCATATGGTGCAGGATATCCCTCTGGTCATTTRGAGTCAGCTGTCCTGGCTGTGTCCACTCACAGCTCCCTGCACACCCACAGCCCCCTCACTGCTAGTGTGAGAAGCAGGAAAGGCCTTGATRCTGTGTAAGCATTGCTCAGCAGCAATGAAAATGCYCTGGTTTCAACACTTCCCAGCACAAATCCAGAACATAACTCCATCCTGGCTACCATGAAGAAAACTAATTCTGTCCCAGCAAAAACCAGCTGAGTGAAGCAACCCATTTCATTGTAATAATTCTACTACACTAGAATTATGAAAGGATTTATCTTTATAGCATTATAAGGTCCTGTACATGGGTTGGGGTAATCCAGGCATAGAGGCTGGATGGAAAATGGATTGAGAGATACTCTRGGGAGAAGGACTTGTAGGGATTGGTTGACAAGAAGCTCAACACAACCTAGCAATGTGTGTTTGCAGCACAGAAAAGCAACCATGTCCYGGGCTGCATCCAAAGCACCATGGCCAGCAGATTGAGGGAGGTGATTSCACTCCCTTGTACTGGTGAAACCCCACCTGCAGTCCTGCATCCATCTCTGGAGCKCCCAACATGAGAAGGACRTGGACATRTTMGAGTGAGTMYGGAAGAGGCCACAAAAATKACCAGAGTGCTGAAGCTACTCTCTGTGGGAAGACAGATAGAGATAGTGCTAAAGGCAATCCTGCCTCTGATATATTGCAGATGTGTTAATTACCAAAGAGTGGGAACAGCCTTGGCCTCACATCTGGGTGTGATAAAAGAGTGAGTTAGTTGGTAGAGAGTCAGTTGGAGTCTGCTGACTGTGCTGTGAGGAGGAAGGGACAGGAGGTTGTGTGAGGGACAGATAAGGTGACCCACTGTATGAGGGGCAGACAGGGTTAGGTGGCTGTGCCAGGGACAGAGAGCAGCGAGCTGGGACTGCAGAAGGAAGAGAGAAGAAGGAGAAAAATARCCACTTTCATAGTGATGGTTGGGCTTTTCCTGTACATTTTTAAGGGCTCTGAAATTCAATGAGTCATGTCATCATTTGCCTTGTAGTTTTAGTTATATATTGTTATGCATCTTGAGACCTGCAGGCATTGAAGTCATGATTATAAATGCTATTAAGAAAATGGACATCATATTTATCTTTCTCCAGATAGACCAAGTGTTTGAAAGGGAAAAAATAAGTAGTKTTAAGGTTCTCTTTTTTTGTATCTTAAATCAGATATTAAGTRTTACRTATTTTACTARTGCATGCATCACTGAAAGAAAAGAAATATAATGCTGGAGGCTATGACACTGTCATTTTGTGGGGAGAAATATCCCTGCATAGTAGGGAACAGGTTTCCTTATTTTGAAGAAAATTAGGCCCAGATCTTAACACTGCTCAGAGCTGTGTGAAATAAGAAAAAAATCTACTRAGCCTATCAAGCTGTAAAAGAATGATTTCTTACAGACCTTTCTGCATAAAATGCTGGAGCATCCACTGAAGTTCCTGAGATATTCCTTTGGATAATTTTGCCTAATCTCAAAGTGAATCTAGAAACCACTTTGTAAATATGCATATTTTTACTATTTTTTACACAAAACCCTCCATATTGGTAACCTTAGAAACAAATTCCTCTATCTCCAAATTAAATATATATATATATTTGCAGAAATATTGGTGAGTTTCTCTTCTTTTTCTTCAACTTTGGCAAAAGCAAAAATTCAGCAGTCTACACTGGTAGTTAGAGGTTGTGGGGGGGGTTTATTCTCTTTTCCTCCTCAATTTCTAATTCTTGGCTCTCGTGCACTCTAGAATTTTTAGAATCTTTTAAGAGGCAGCATACAATACACTACTGCATGAGACAGTTAGGGTCTTAATCCGTATTCTTTCATTTATCTTTCCTTAACRCATTTTCATGTTTGCCTTTCTTGCATATTTGACCTTTTCAGCMTGTTACTATGTGTCTACACAGTATCAATCTATGTAGGATTTTGATCTTTTTCTTTAAGTATTCTATAATATAATTACGCTGCATTTATTTTTTCATGGTGCTTAATATTTGTTACCCTTTTTTTTGTACTGACATCATAAAAATCCTGATGCTTTTTTTGTTGACAAAAATAAAAGGTTAAAACGTTTTATTTAGATTTCCTATCCATACCCAAATTTCTACCAGTTACTTTCTGTCCACCTTCCTTTTTAACAGCATCTTGTTTAGCAGAACTTCTCTTTTCAGCTCCATTAGAGTTTTGTTTAGGAGATTTGTAGGTTGTCCTGTCTTTGCTTCATTAGGTACGCCTAAGATCTTTCAGTGTGTCTTCAGCCTCATAAATTTTATTAGTTCTTCTCACTGCCCTATAAATTTTGCTCTTAATTTTGCAAAATTTCYACTCATGAAATCTAACTTGCTTGTATGGCTGCATGAAAGAAGTTAACTCCCTCACAGGAAGAAAAAAATTGAACCAAAGCTATCTCCCAAACAACTAAAAATATTTAAATTTGGGCTATTGGGAAAATTCCAGCTGTCCTAGAAATAGCAGAGGAAGAATATTTCTATAAGTGGTTACTTCACAATTATTACTCAATCTTAGACATAGAACAATCACAAGGTACGATAACATTTTTACTTTGTGTGCAGGTTTTGAGAATATCTGCAGCTCAGCAAACACCTGTCTTGTACATCCCATTTTAAAAAGTCTGTCTGGAGCAGCTGATGCAAGGGTGCTGGCATGCTGACAGGCCATTATTCACCCTCTTTGCTGTTGTATCTCAACAAAAAAAAATAAAAAAAAAATATATATATAATATATATATATATAATATATATATATTATATCTATATATTATATATATATATATATATATAATATCTCTTTCTCTGTAGAAAGAGATATTATAATTAATAGAAACATTAAGAAATAGCTCCCACTGAAAGAGTTAAGAAGGATTATTTTTATTTTCCCCTCTAGTTTTCATCACAAATTATGTGGCTCCTACTAACCAAACCACCCATTTCCTTTTCAAGCTGCAGTAATGTGCTGATGAGTAATTCCTGGTGAAGCTCCAAGCATTCAGCTGTAGAGGAATTTCTTTTAATACCACATATTTTTATAATAGAGAATCAAAATATTGTTTCACATTGAGACAGAAATTCTGTCTCTGAATTAGTCAAATAAATACACAAATGTGTATGTGATTGTGTGGGATCCTTATTCTGCAACAAAGAAGCAGAATAGAAAAATTATGAGAAGAAAAACTGAAGAAAGAAAAATATTCCTTGAATATTGCATACGTAAAATTAATTCCATGACTTATGTCACTGWACACCCATTATCATACTCATTACGATATGAGCTAGATCCTAAGGGCTATGTTTATGATGTAGCAAATAGGGCATCACACTGACAGCAAATACATACAGCACACACTTGACATGCATACTATATGCATTTGCTCTTTAGAATGGCCCAGTAGTCCCTGGCACTACTRAAAAATCATGGATCACAGGCTCAGGTGGAGCTACCTGCACTGTAAATATTCAGTATTACCGGAGATTAAACCACCTACTATCCATGAAAATCCAATCATTACATCCTCATTTGCAAAGTGGACCAAAGTTTCTATGTAGCCGATGAAGTCTGCATTTCATGCTAGGCATGCACTGTGCTTTCACTAACAACTTTTATAATATTGAGTTCAGCTTGTACTGCTTATGTCTAGCAGTCTTCTGCTACTGAACATCACAGAGGAGATGTCATCTTCACCAGATAATAAAATTGTCAGATGTAGTAGTCTGCAACATCTGTACAGGTATTTTATTCTTYCAGCCTGTTTTCCCTTGATATCTGTTAGTTCAGACCTCTGACTAATTTATTTCTTCAGTATCTATCTTTTCTACCACCATTACTCTTAYAAAATATAAATGTAGTTATGCTAATTGTGAGACTGTTATTCTTCTTTTTGCACATAAAACATTAGGAAAAGGGAGACCGTGATTTCAGACAAAAATATGTACTATTGTCTGTTAACCTTTGGCGTTCACTTAAGAGATGTGTTGCAATGTGTTGGTCAAATTTTTAAAAAGAGARAGAGAATACATATTTGCACTGCAAATTCCACTATGCCTTGATTTGCATAACCAAGTGTTATAGTCAAATATTCCCTTCTCATAAAAGTACACCAGTTTCTTTGAGAGATGTGAATAGCTTCATGTATTTGTATTAAGTGATCCTCTGAGCCAAGTACCAGGTGAAAATCTAAAAGTGACAAATGGTAASAGAACAAAAAGATCTCCTTTTTTTTATTGTTAGCTTAGACAGTCATCCTCAGAACTAAACCTCATAAATCCATGTAGCTCAGTGCTCCTCTTTCTTTCTTGAAAGAAATTTTGATTTGGCATTTGTCACTCATTCTCACTTACAGCTCCACACAGGTATTTTTGCTCTACTCATCACTGCACAGCTCTAAGATTTTTAGGGAATCTCTTCTCCTATCACTCTGTGAGGTAAGATAGTCCAAGAAACACAAAGAAGGGAAAAGGATTATGGCATTCATTTCATACACATTTATTCACATRGCAAGTTAAAGCATCAATTTCAGTTAGCAGTTTAGACTGCCTGCATGGCCAGGCACACTGAGGAGCACTGCTGGATAGTGGTTCACACCTCCAGACAAGGCTGCTGTGTAGACTTCTCAGCTCTGCTGAGGAGGATGTGGGATACTTGGCAGATGACAAGTTGACCACAAGCCAGGAGTGTGCCCTTGTGACCAGGAGGGCCTGCAGTACTCTAGGATGCATTAGGAATAGCACTGCCAGCAGGTCAAGGGAGTTGGTGCTGTCTCTCTACTCAACCCTGGTGAGGCCACATCTGGAGTGTCCAGTTCTGGGCTCCTCAGTACGAGACACAAGGAGCTACTGGAGAGGGTCCAGCAGAGGCCACAAAGATTATTAGGGGTTTAGAGTATCCCTCCTGTGAGGAAAGGCTGAGGGAGCTGCACCTCTTTAATCAGGAGAAGAAAAGACTGAGAGGGCATGTTGTCAATACATATAAATTTCTCCAAGTTAGGTGTCGAAAGGATGGTGCCAGACTCTTCTCCTTTGCTCCCAATGACAGGATCAGGAGCAATGGACATAAACAATGCCACAATAATTTTCACCTTAAGACAAGGAAGACCTTTACATTGAGGGGAGCAGAGAACTGGACCAGGCTGCCCAAGGAGCTTATGGAGTCTCCCTCTCTGGAAACCCTAAAAACCCACCTAGACACATTCCTGTGTAACCTGCTCTAAGTGACTCTTTGAACTTGATGATCTCCAGATGTCCCTTCTAACCGAAATGATTCTGTGGTTCTGGTTGTAGATACAATGTAGTCCATTCATCTGAATACTGACTTCGGGTCAAACAGGATTGCAAGGCATCTCTGCTGGCACTGAGTGTGTGGGAAACTGAAGCAAATCCTAAATGAGTAGCTTGAAGTAGATGTTTAATCTCTAAGCATAAGGAGGCCCACTGTTATTTTGAATAATTTCTCTGGCCTTAAGAGGCCCCTCTCTGTCATGTCTTTCAGACTTCTGTGAATGTTTCAGATACCTCTGGAAATGTATGGCAATTATGTTTGTTCTACTGAGTGGTTCCCTAGAGTTAAGTGTGCTGAATTAGTAAATTTCTTGAAATAAGAAAAACAGTCTAGGTAGGATGGGGGACTTGAAATCTTAACTTAGTATCTAATCAGTGAACTGTATTTCCATACCTGATGCTCATTTATAACATACAAAATTCCTGTATTACCCTACCTGGGAGGAATACTCTTAGATAGGTCACTTAATCTCTCAGGAAGTTTTGATTTTTTTAAACAGCTCCTACAACAGAATAATTTCTTACCTCTTACCATTTYGTTCTAGAGTATTATCAGTCTGTTCTGTAACAGCTATATCTAGMGAAAATAAAGAATAAATTATATGGATCTGTGCTCTAAACATTCCCCTTTTTTACTTGCTTTACCTGACCTGAAGACTTGGTGGTTTTCAGCCTTGGATTTAAATGCAACTAGATTAAATTATTTTTATAACTTAAAAGATAATAGTGATGAAGTAAGTACACTATTAGGAAAAGTACAYGATGGTGAATTTCAAAAGAGCYAAATTTTGTACATTTTGCCTTTGACCTTATTTAAAGRATAAAATTACTAATCCCACTGAGAAGATCAAAGCTTATATTTATAACTATTATTTCATCTAATAGTTATTAAAATAAAATGTACACCTAGGATGGTACCAAAAAAATCAAAAGGCACATTTCTTGACAGTAGACAATTGAATAATCATGGATGTACTAGAAGAAACAGACTGGAAATTAGAGCAAAGGAGTATTAGGGCTGTTGCAATACAATTCTGTGGTGATTTAGTTTACAGTTAGAAATAAACAGGCCAGAAGGGGCAGAAGGAGCAATCGATAAAACCCGTGTTAWGGGAGATGGGGAGTGGAATCTCACAGATAATAAATGAAAAATCTATTAATGCCTTTTTAAATAATTTGTAGCTCCTCAGAGTTTTTTGACTAACACTATTGATAATAGTAACAGTAATAGCCTAGACAAAAGTGAAATCTTTACACAAATTACGTCAGTCCTTTCATCCGTATATAACTACTTATATGATGCTGCTCTGACTATGTCAGTCATTTCATCTGTATATAACTACTTATATGATGCTGCTCTGACCCATCAACTACTGAAAAAATTGCTCCACATGTTATTCAACTGAATAAGTAAAAATTAAACAACAAATTCAAGTCTTTTTGTTTCTCAGATATAAATCATTTTATTTCATTGACTTTACCACATATTTTGTATACTCTTTGATAAAATAGACATATTTTCATTAGAAACATAYACATTTAAATTTGAGTTTCTATTTTAAATTTGAATTATCAAACAAGTTTCTGTAAGAAAAAATATAAACCAAAATTAAAATATTGACACAAGAAAAGGCAACAAAATATTTTCCATGAAAATGAAATAATATAATGTTCTGGGGATAAAAACTTAATTTCCAAGAAGCCACTTCTAATAGGTTTTTGAAAAATGTTTTAGGGCCTAACYATATGAAAATACATTGTATGATAGGATTTTTTTTAATAACTACTGTAGTCCAGTACTACACAGTGCAATAAGAAWTTTTTWAAAAAATAAACAACRAAAAAACCAACCAAACAAAAAAMCCCAAACTTGMGTCACACATCCTTGTAASAATCATTAATTCTACTTTCAGCCTCTACCTCACAGGAATCAGTCTGGTGAAATTAGAGGATGTCTGAAAAAAAAAGATTAATAAATTATTTTCTTATGTGGAAATACTTGATGAATACATGGTAAAACTGCTGTTATCTTGGCAACAGGAGTCTTCTAAGTCCACTAACTCTATGCAGTAAATTTCAGGCCAGAATCATGCAGTAAAACAAGAGAAATTGAGCATTTAGAGGTRTTGTCTAAACAGTTCAAATTTATAAAATATAGTAAAATATTAATACTCCAGTATCAAAGAACAGAACAAAAGATTATTTCAGCCAGCTTCTGAATGTCCTTCTCATGCACCTGAAAAGGTTGAAAGATRTAGAACTTCTGTCTTAACACCACACTTTGTAAGATAATCAGTCAAAATATTTTTGTTTAGTATTTATGGAGCTGAATCCTGTGGGTTTCTACAGGTTCCTAGGAAGAGCTGGCAGACAATGGTGTGCCTACACATTCTTTTATTCTCCTTTTATTATTTTAAACACACTCAAGGACTAAAAAGGTATCGAATGCACCAACTCTAATTTTGCAGTGCATATCCTCCATCTGCTTTCTTGGTATTCTTCCCTTTGACTGCTGTGAGTTACTGAACACCATGGCTACAGCATGATTTGGGAAGAAGACTGCTAGAAGCTTTCCATGTTGGGGGTAAGGAGGGCCTGTCCTCAGCAGTAGTTCAGGCTCAGTAAATTAARGTGCAAGCTCTGAAGATGATGTTTTAGGCAGACTGATCTTCACTCCAGTGATGACAACAATCTTTATATGAAGGTGTAAATACATTCATTTATTTGCATTTACTCTTCTGCTGTATCTTCTTTCTCCATGTGATGTTTTCCTTTGAGGAAATATTCTGTCAAGCCATCTAAATGGACTCCAAGGCCAGTGTTAACTTGTCACCTGAGTGAAATTTCCTATGGGTAGCTTGGTAGTAATGGTAAATACTTTTTTGAAAGCCGTTAGAACGTAACAAATACCAGCCCATCAAGCCTAAAGGGGTTCACCAGACCAGACACGATGAAAGAAAAATATATACTGTTCACTTAGGTGTTGTGAAATTAAAATCTTCCATTAGAAGGGACTGAAAGAAAATCAGATGTGATTGTTCTCTGTTTCACTAAAACCTTTACAGTTTTGTGTTAGTCCCCAATCCTGTATTATCAATGGTCCTACAATGCTGTACTGCAAAGAGGAGATGAATAAAGTCTTGTTCAAACCAAAGTCCTCTGGTTAACCAGGCCAGTCTTCTTCAGTGATGCCCAGTCTTTTGAGCACACGGAGTTTCTCCTGTACCTTGAAAATTTCCTTCTTGAAAATCGTCCAGACTTCCTGGACTTCTTTGGCATTCTGGACTGCTTCACAAGGGGGTCCATGAACCGGTCTCCTAAACATGTAAAAAGCCTGCACTCTGGAATTCCAAGGTAATAGTCCTTCAGAGCCTGCTTTTTACTTCTCAAAGAATTGAAAACTATCATTCTGTGATTGCTGTGTCCAAGATGACCTCCAGCCATCACATCACCTACCAGTCCTTCTCTGTTCACAAACAGCAGGTCCAGTGGTGTACCTCCAATAGCTGGCTTCCTCRCTAACAGTAGAGAAGTTTGACAGAAGTTAAACGATGTCATTATTAAGAGCTGTACAAAATTATGGCACAAAGTTAACAATAACGTATAGCAACAAATACCTCCAAGTCCTTCCCCTCAGGACTGTTCTTAACACATTGCCATTCATGAAAATTACTCACATAGGAATACATTTTTGTTTCTTGTGGACAGGCTCTTAAAACTTTATTCATTAAAATCCAATAGAAACCAAGTTATAACATGAGAACTTCATAATGTTTAAGCATTCACTTTCTCAAATATAGTGTGGTTAACAAGTATGTGTGAAGTACATATATGCTGTTTTTTATAAAATTAAAAAGAAAGAAAAATAATAAAAGAAACAAATTATAATTCCATGCCTAATCTGGCCTGAAAGAGCACGTTGYCTCCTCATGCCCAGCCTCTCCTCCACCAGCACTCCCAGTGACATCGAATGTCTCAGTTGGTTCAATTCAAATAATCTCTTTTATAAAGTAATATCAAGTGGGTAGGAAAAGAAAAAAAGAAACACTTGGCAATGAAAAGACAACAATTAGAAGAAAATTACCCATAATCATTTTGAATGCTGCATTTTATTCTACTACYGTGAGCTGTGAATGGATACAGGTTTGTTAATAAAAAGAGGTGAACAAATAGAGCTTAGATACTTTATAAATTAAGCTTCAGTTATGCTCTGGCACATTTTCCCATTACTTAACTTGTGTTTATTGATAGAACTGATATTCACAGAACTGATTTCTTTGCTGATTTTTTTTCTATGTCTACAGTTTGGCCACAAAAATTAAAAAATATAATACCAAGAAACMAGTCTGCTTTCTACACATATTTGACTTACTGATTGTTTACAAAATGATGGTTAAATGATAAAAACTATATTTTCATGCCAATAGTTCTAGTTTAAGCTCTCCAGATTGTATTCTTATTGTTACTGAACATACTGTAAAAATATTTAAAGTACTTTCAATAGTCTATTTTACTCACAGAACTGAAAAGTGTTAAATCCATTAGGCAATTGGAAATTGGTCTGTGTCAGCCATAACTACTTGTCATTTTCATATATAATCTTCTCAGGAAATCAATACAACACAAGCAGATTTCTAGCTATTGATCTAAACCACTTTTCATATTACAAAACCTGATTCTGATAAATGATAGTATAAAAGGAAGAGGATRTGTAATTTGCTGTCATTTGACAGCTAGCATCTATATCATACCTCTACTTACAAAACAAAGCAGATCATTTTTCAAGGTGTTTGAATGCCTCCGGATATTAAACAAACTGGTGTGCATTGCTCTACATAACCTTATAGTTTATGTTATTGACCCTATAAGCACCAGTGATCTACTGGCATGGTTCTTGTGCTATAGTTGGTGGGAAACCTCTTAGATTCAAAGCTTATCCTTTTGTCAATACTGAGGTCTTTCTCTCAAAAGGTTATAGAAAGGCTGAAGTGACTGAAATTCTTAGCTCTGTGTTTTCCAGTAACCTGTCACAAAGGCAGATACTTTCCATCAAATTAAGCTTTGAGGATTTTACTTTTGAATGCACAATGATTACAGACAAAAAATAGAAGATATTGATCTTGGCTAATTATGACAGACTTCAATTTCCAAATTACATCACTTTCAATTTATTGYATCCTGAAGATGATAAGACTTCACTTTCAATTTATTGTATCCTGAAGATGATAAGACTTTGATTTCTTTTTCTTTCAAAAGTTTCTTACTGAAAGTAATTACTGCAAACTGGCAGATGAATTATAACTTAAGACATTTCAGATTTCATTAACTGTCACCAAAATCAAGAAAGGGAGAAGGAGAGACTAGTTTATGGCTGGTAGACTTTGGATCTACCCAGTGTATACTTCAAAAAATTGACATCTGAAAGTGTGAGGTTCTGGGGCAGTCTGCCAAATACTCTTCTCTGGAATACAATAAAAACTTCAGCTGCTGTTACTGGATATCAAAGTCTGTTCCAATGCCAGAGTATTCCTGAAGYAACCCTTCCTCCATTCTTAGCTTACATGGAGGTCTTTTTATTTCAGTCTTGAGCATTTAAACTAGCCTAAATGTAACTTCTATAAATAATCTTACTGATTTTCCACATATTTCCCTTCCCCATATGCAGTACATCTATGGATTTTTTCATGACAGCAGGGTAATTCACTAGGGTTCAGGGAATATAGCTTTGAACAGACATTTCCAGAGCTATGCTCTACCTCTGAAGACTCTCATCATCCATGAGAAAAGAAACATGGCAGTGTCAGGAGTCTGGGTGTTGCAGCCTGATGAAAATGAAATAAATTTAAGTGAAAAGTTATTTAAATTTAACTATCTTTAAAAGTACCATAAATTAAGTGATGTTAAGATTTTAATAAGAAGTCATCATGGAGGCACTGTACATATATTTGGATTCTTTAACTGTTGCAAGACTACATCAGWTATCAGGAAACTGTGTAAATAGCAGAAGTGAAATCAGGAAAAGCAGAAGAATCTATATTTGGCCAAATATACAGTGAAACTGTATTAAAACACACTTGAAAATACTGTGGAAGAGCCTATGTTTTAAAGGAATGCAAATCTGCATTTGAGAAAAACAACCAGCCTTGGYTTCAATCAGATAGAAAGGTTATCTGAGAAAAATAAAGAGTCCATGTATAAAGAAGCTGTATAGAAAAAGGTAGGATCCAGAATAAGCAGTTTATCTAAAACATAAACTGCTGAATAACTTATATTAAAGATAATGAACTGGCTTAAACTGAATATGTGAGCTTTACAAACCCCACTTAATTTTATAAATGCCTCGTCTCTTCTGCTCTGTCATTTTTAGATCCAGTGACATAAGCAATTATCATTATTATTATTATTATTATTACTACTATTATTACTACTATTATTATTACTATTATTATTGTTATTATTACTAAATTGATTTCTTAAATATCTTGTTGAAAATTTTGTTGGTTGTGATCARYTGGTCTATTTAGGCTCCTCTGAGAGGTGACTTATGAATCTGTCTGTAACACAGGACATTTTTTAGTTAAATAGCATAAACACTACTAAAAAATATAACAAAAAAACAAGAGGCACCTTTTAAGGGAATGTCTTTGAGCCTCACATTGTCCTTGCAAAACTGTTGTTTTAAACCACTTTTCCAGTCACAATTGTTTTAGCCCTTAACAGGACTTCCCTCGTTTCTTTCACTTAAACTTGATTTTCCCTTAATAGTTGAAGGACGCTTAGACAGCATCACATTAATTTCAGTGGACATTGAGTTTTATCTAATTCAGCAAGCCAGCCTTTGTTAATTAGGCCTCACAGGGCGAGTGATTGTAAAGAACATCTCTAACTGTCACTGATCAATAGCCACAGCAGAAGCACTTCTAGCAGTCAATTACTTGTGTTTCTGAGAAGGAAGAGGAGTCCTAACTCCCTGCATTTTTTGAAATCACAAGGCCCCTCAGCCTACCTTTCTATCAGGTTCAACCAGATACAGACAAATTCTATTTCCTCYTCCTGATGCTGAGGCAGGTTCATTGGCAGCAAAGACTTCTGCAGCATAGCAGTTTTTCAGAAACTTCTTGCACTTTTAAAACCATGAGCTTCACTGATGGGAAAGTCAACGCTCCAACAATGCTAAAGAGATTCACTGTTTAGACCTAGAGACATGGGCTCTGTTTGATTAGGTCCCAGAAGAATAAGTATGTGGAAAGCAATTTAACATAATGCTACACTGCAATCCTGCAAAGACMGAGTAAGGAGAAAACCAGATCACAGCTATTAGCATTTTCTGGTCATTTATTTCAGTGAGGATATCACAGAATCACAGAATGTGTAGGTTGGAAGAAACCT
>QVAJ01000012.1:4947800-4963957 GCA_003546035.1 Mixornis gularis
CGTTAGTATATTTGTAAAAACATTTTTTATTACCTTTTACAAAAGTTGGCACATTAAGTTCTAACTGAGCTCTTGTCGCCCTATTTTTTTCCTACATGTCCTAGTAACCTTCTTAAATACTTCCTGAGAGACCTGACCCTCCTTCCAAAGAYGATAARTTCTTACCCATAGGCATTCAACCTCATCGTCATGAGTTCTAATACTCACGGCATCCAAAGCCTCCTTAATATAAAGGGTCACCYCTCCAYCTCTTCCCCCTTTCCTGTCTCTTCTGAAGAGCTTGTAGACATCCAGTGCAGGGCTCCAGCTCTGTGAGTCGYCCCACCATGTTTCCATGATAGCGACTACATCATAGCTCTGCTGCTGKACCATGGCTCCCAGCTTCTCTCGTTACCCATGCTGCCTGCATTAGTATACGTGCACATCAGCTGGGCGACTGATTTGCATTTGTATACAAATTAGAACTTTAGGCATTCCCAATGAAACTATTCTTTTATGCCCTCTGGAACCTGTTTTTTAATAAGCTCATGTTCTTCTCTGAGGARATTATGAATTTGTCATTCTTGTCATTGAGAACTTAGGGTTAAAAACACCCAAATTCCTTAAAYCATCATTGAGTTGTTTTAACACATGATAAACAGCTAATCACTCCAAAAGAAATGGGTGGAAACGTGTTCTCTGTTCATGAAAGAGTCCTGAGAATTTAGACATTTTCTCATTGTACATCATGCATTTTCAAAACCAATTGGTGACATCCCAAAGTGAAGAACTAAAGAAGCTGGCTCTTCACTTATACACTGAAATGTATAAAAGTAAATTTAACAGTGGAATGATATTTTCATTTTTTCCTATGAGTCTCCTTTGTTGCCTCCTCTAAACTGCTATTATCAGAGGCATAAGAAAAGCATAGCCTGTTAAGTTGTAGGTAAGAGATTTCATGTTCTGTTGCAATACTAAGTGCAGTTACTAGCAGAAAAGCTAAACTTTCAGTGGAAGATAAACACACCTAGGTTTACATGTGAGTGTGTCCAACTGCTTTACAACGTCAAAGGATAGCTAACCAATACACTTTTTGACTTTAGAGCACAATTCAGCCATGAGACAATTCAGTTGCCTGTTGTCTGTTGCTCATCTCTCACTCATGTCTCTTTAGCCTTTTTCCCCAGTCTGATATCACCCTTTTGCTGCTACTGGAATGGTCACCTGTCTCTGATAGGGTGCTCAAGATCATTTTCTCTGAGAATCCTCTCATCCATTTTCTCCTCTATAATTTTTCCTTATAAATCATCTTTATTAACCCTTTAAGAGACTCTAACCTATGCATGTCATGGAAGAGCTTGTGATGTCATTGTACTAGGTTTTAGATGTAAAATGAAAAAAATAAAACTAGAGACTGTTATTTAACTTTTCAGTAGTTCTAGTAGTTTTCTGGTAATTCTAATCAAAGCATTTGTTTTAAGAAAAACAAAATAAGTTGTTCATCCTATGTATACTTGTGAGACTAATTAATTTTATTTCTTTTGCAAATGAAATAAGTCACTCATGTTTTACTTATGTTTAACTTAAAAGAAGGACTTTTTTTTTTTTATTTTTCTCAATGGTTAAATCTTGAAAATACCTCTGGTGATGCAAAGAAATGCTTTCCTTATTTTATGTTTCAACAACACAATTTAGTCCTGAAAGTTAACACAACCCCATTCTTCAAAAACCTGTAACAAAATTACAGTTCTCAGTGATTAAACATTATATTGAAAAGTATCTGTAAAGAACTCTAAGCAAACAACTTATTTTTATACTTCACGTTAAATGTTTCAAATCTAAGTTGACCTTAAATTGCAATGTATCATTACAATTGCAAACAGAGATATTACACTACTTACAATACTTACTGAGACAGAATACATGATCTTGAGAGCCTGAGAGACTTTAAAAATTCTTTGCCAAGTCACTGCTGGCATAAAAAGTTATTCTAAAAAAAGAACCAAAAAAAGACTGTTATTCACGATGATAATGAGCAGAGGTTTTGATGATAATGTCAAATGTTTCACATCTAATATAAAATAAAAGTTCCAGTAATTCGTCCTTTAAAACAAATCTAATTGTACAGTACTGTTGTTATGCAAATTAGCTCTATTAAAAGCACCATTTGCAACTCCAATACAAAATCTTAATATATAAAGAAGTGAGAAAAAATTATTATATTATGTTCCATTGTGTCTTAGAAGTTCAGAGTGTGGTAAAAACAAAAAAAGGTATTCAAAGACATTTTAATTTGAAACAATATATCCTTTTTACAGTTTCAAGAACATTAGGACCAGAAAAATGAATATAATAAATGGCAAAACACAAATAAGTCATAGTGATTGTGCAAAACTGATTCCTTGGCATTCAGTTTTGTGTATGAGATAATATACACATTATGATATGAAAAGCATCCTAGTACAATTATGAAGTACTGAGATCTTAGGAACATTGTTTGCCTCTAGCCACGGATAATACAAGCTAAATTGTTAGATGTCTGCTTCAAATTGAAAGGCAAAATTTTTGAATATAGATTTTCTATAAATAAATATGTCATAAATAAATGCATTTAAAACAATAAAGAAATTTTCATACCATTTGAAAATAAGATTTTGGCAGAATAAATATGGTAAAATAGACATTATTTTAATCAGGTCTCATAAATTATCATTGATATTGTGACATGAGCCAGAACACWGTAGCACATAAAATACAGAAATAAAATATGTCATGCAGAAACTACACATCCCACAACCCCATTCCACTATCCAAGATKTTTTCCTAAAGTAATTCTGACTTTCTAAATGCATAAATAGTACATATAAACTTTCAGAAGTATGACCCAGAACCTGTGCAGTACTCTTGTCTACACTTAGTTATCCTGAGTTACAAGAAACTAAATCTCAAAATTTTTATAAGGCAAAAAATGTTTTTTATGGCTGACTAAATAAGAGGAAAGTAGACAATCTCAATAAAAGGTCTGTACAAAGTAAATTCAAAACCCATGAACATTGTAACAGGACATCAAAGAAAGAAAATTCAATAAACCCCAAACTGTCCACGATAGTTTCCTTGTTATTGAAGGCAGACTTTAAAGGTTCAAACAGCAAATCATCCTTCAACAGAAAGAGGTCTGTGTGGAAACTGCTGTGTATGACAAATAAGAGAGTAAGGGTGCTGGCAAGAGTAGAAGCAGCACAGAGGTTTGGCTCTGATCAAAACAGGTTGTGTTTCATAGGAAATGGGCCTTGTTTTCAGGGAAGGTGTGCCCCTGCAGCCTATGGAGGACCRTGGGTGTGCAGAGATCCACCTGCAGCCCATGGAGGGGACTCACACTGGAGCTGGTGGGTGCCAGGAGGAAGGCTCTGACCTTGTGCAAAGCCTGTGCAGGAACAAGCTCCTGGCAGGACCCACAGACCCTTGGAGAGAGGATCCCACACAGCAGCAGGTTTCCTGGTAGCGCTTGTGACCCTTTGGGAGACCCACACTGGAGCAGCCTGTTCTTGAAGGACTGCACYCCTTGRAAAAGACCCACGTTGGAGGACTTGGTGAAGAACTGCAGCCAGTGGGAAGGGTCCATGTTGGAGAAGTTCATAGAGAACTGTCTCCCATGGGAGGGACCCCATGTTGAAGCAGGGGAAGGATTCTTCTCCCTGAGCAGCGGCAGAAATAACCTGGGATAAATGGATCATAAAGCCCATTCCCTGTCTCCCTGTGCCACTGCGGGAAGAAGATAGAGCCTGGGAAGGAAGAATGGATCGGGTGTAAGGTGGTTTTATTATTTGTTTTACTTCTCATTGTCCTGCTCTCATTTTGATTSGTAATAAATGCAGTTAATGTCCCCAAGTTGAGCCTGTTTTTCCCCTGACTGTATTTGGTGGGTGATCTCTCCCAGTCCTTGTCTTGACTTACAGGTCTTCCATTACATTTTCTCTCCCCTGTCTAGTTGTAGAGTGGAGTGATAGAGAAACTTCTGTGGGTATCAGCATCCAGCCAGGGTCAACACAGACCTTAAGGCATTTTGATTAAAAAAAAGTATTTACCACTATGTATAATRTGACTTCTTTATGGTAAGACATTTTCTTTCATGGAATCACACATAAAAAGATCAGAAAATTACTATCACTGGTCCAAGTAGCTGATGAATTGTGTTAAGATCTGTCAACAACATTTATATAAAGAAAATATAGTATTTTGGTTGAGAACTCAACTAGCAGCATTTGTTCTCCGATAAAAAAATGTATTTTTCAGAGATGTTACTAAAGAATCATATATGGTCTGTAACTATGAAGACATTGCATGAAAAGCATCTTAATGCCATTGTCTCCTTATCGTATTACTTCCTTCTCTGAGGACATAGCAATTTATTTCTCCATCAGGTACTATTTATACTGGATTTATACTATTGAATGTCCAATTTGAAAATAAAAACATTGCAAATAAGTACTAATGTTATTAAAATAACTAAAATTCTCTTCTTTCTTTTTATAAGATTGTGTAAAAAGAACATAAAAGAGAAAAATTTCCATTAGAATAATATCCTCAAGTAGCTTTCTCTTTCAATATTATTCATAATTCTACATTAGCCAAAAAAAATCTCATAAAGATTATTATCTACTCCACATACCTTTGATCAACACAGAAGTTATAAAAAACTAAGTATACTTTTTTTTAATCCTTGATTGTTATTTTTATATTCTTTTTGTTTTAAACCATTTTTGGAAGTTGCTAATATTCAGTGGAAAAACTGCCATGCAAATAGACAAACCTTTGTCATTTTCTTCAATAATATTTAAGAAAAATACARTGCAACAAACACTTACTGTGGAGCAACAAGATTATTTTGAAAAGTTCTTGAAACTCAGCAGTTCCAAATGCACACATTGAGCAAATTCTGAATAAGGTTGACAGAGTGGAGAAAGGTTTGCAAATATTATCAGTCTGATGATCTTATTTATGCTATGTTTTCCTCCCAAAATATCTGTGATTCATGAAGTTAGTAATACAATATAATATTTTTCCCTTATGCAGCAGTTTTCAGCTGAGGTGTCAAAGAAGTTTACCAACATACAATTCATCTCAGTAACATTGCTTCAGTAAATCTTGTTCCACTCAATTACTTAAGGTGAACTGAGCCTCATATCTACTYTGCAGRCACAATGAATGSAAAGSAATGCATGAAGGAATTCTAGGATCCAGCCATGACTCCAAATTCACGGTCAACTATATCTGCATATTCTCAAGAGATATTTATTTATTCCATTTTATTATATATGTATATGTTTCTTGTAGAATAATTTACTGCATCACTGGATGAGGTAATTTGCTGATTAACTAGTTTTGATTAGGAGGTTTTACTTTAATGTCAAAATTAAACRCCTCTTGGAGTGATTGGTTTCAACAGCTACTTCTGTCTACTTTGAACATGAAAAGTAATTTGTTCCTGTAGATTTAAAGCCCCTTTTGTTTATTTAAACCTGTTACATCTTATTTTGGTCTTTTACTTCCTAAGTTTATGTTGATCATTCTTTTCATTTTCCTGGAGGTTTCAAATTGTTGTGTCATGGTTTGACCCCATCCAGATGCCAGGCACAAAGAATCAGGCCATGCAAAAACAACAGATATTCAGTCCAATCATGGTATAGCATATATTATTCAATAATATTTGTATTTGTACATGTATGGATCAGATGATATTTGTTTATCACCGTGATATTGCTGATGCTGCAAATTACTATAACCATTAGATTGTTTTCTATTAGAAATAGCCTGACAACATGTAAGTGGTAACTATCCTGACTATATAACTACTTTTATACCCTTTTTAGAAGTTCAATCTAAAGTATGTTTCTGTAGCTGATAACTGCGATTATTTTGTTTAATACTCTTAGTACTCAAGGGTGATTTAGTAATATTGAGGTGATTTGAAGTCTTTTARCTTACCAGAGCACTTTTGTACCAATTGGTTGTGCTTATGGCTCAGGCCCCTCACTGTCTTAGCTATCTGATCACATCTGAAAAGGCTCACAGGAAAAGTAAAACTCACTCAGCCTTTTGGCCTTCAGCATAATATTCTATTGCTTTTCATCTTCGGTGTATACTGAACTATCTCTGTTTTTTTTTTTCTTCAAATATACTAAAAGTGCCCTTTTGCTTGGTTCCTTTATGATGTCCTTGGCTGGTACCTCATTTTGTGCCCCAGTCTTTCTGATTTTTCTAAAATTTAGTTACTGTTCAATTAGCAATTCTTAGCCTTTCATTAATTCTATTTTGCAGTTTTATTCCTTTAGTAATTTAGCCTACCACCTAATTTTTGTCAACATTTTTTTATAGTTTCAGATCATGCAAGATCCAACACTTAACTCCATTTAATCTCATTATATGTCCTATCATTCTTCTTCACAGCAATTCTTTGTCTTTCTGTTCCTAATACTGCTTTTTAAGGAATCATTGGCTCTCTAAAACACCAGATTTCTTGGATTTTTTTTCTAGGGGACCTTACATCCCAGAGTTTCTTTGACTCTGCAGAAGTCTATTGTCCATTGTCATCAGTTTGCTCTTGCTTTCATTGCTTTATAAGGATTAGGAATTCTTTAATTTCGAAATTATTCTCATCAAGTTTTCTCATACTTAAAAACTTCCAAAATTTCTCCCCAGTAATTTCGGTTAAGTCTATAAAACCAATATTTTTAACATCCATTTCTCTCATTTCAGACTACAAAAGGAATATTCATGCATCCTGAACCCCATGCTTGGGTTATACCTATATGGACAGAAATACTCCGAGAACTGTGTAAGATGTATTCATTCAGCTGAGAAGATCTTCAGACTCCAGTCAGCATGCCTCGCTTGTGTAAATGGAAGAATTGGTGCTTGTCTCTAAGACAGCCTCCTGTAAGCTACCAGGGGTTCAGTCACCTGCCTTGCTATTTCTGCTATCTCTGGACAGGTGTCTTGGACAGCCTTGTGTGCTGCTTCAAATGGCAAGAGGTGCACATCTCAAAGGCACTGAGTTAATATATCACTCTACTGAGTAGATCTCCAATAACAATGCAGGCACCTAGCTCATGTAATACTTAATCACATGCTGGCAACTACATTATAAGTGTATGAGCCTCAGTCATTGCCTCCCATTGCACAATTTAGCTGCAGAAACATAAGTAATTAATCTAGTGTTAGTTCTGGTGCCCTTGCCTGCTGACCTTCAGCTGCTGCCTCAGAAGGGCAGAGTAGTTCCTATGCTATGTTTAASAGGCAAATGCTGCTGCCTCACACATAGTAGAGTGGCTTCAATGGCACTGGATAGAGATATTTTGGGAAATTTATTTATTACTTATAATAAAGTGAGATAAATCTGTCCATTAGTCTTCATCAAACCAAGTAAATTCTAATATTGATTATATATTAAGGATTCTACTTCTTCCTACAACTGTTCCTCATCCATTTCTATTAGTAAATAAAGAGCTAAGGTTGTCAGCAAATTTACTGATTAACCCTTCTCTTCCTCATCTACATAATCAAAATGTCTATGCCTTTTGGCTTGTAGAACTTTGTCCAGAATCTTGTAGGGTTTATTGCAGTATTTCCTTATCTGGTATAATTTTTGTTATCTCCTCATTGGGTTCGTCTGTAATTCTGAATGGTGCAGCACGAAAAGGGAATGGCAAATGTTATTGACTGGTATTTGATGCTGTTGAGTCCGTTAAAGTTCTAACATCATATGTAATAACTGCAGATTTACTAGCAGTGAAATCTACAACAGTTCTGAGGGCAGAGTACATATTGCATGTCTAYGAGGTGCAAAGGGATGACAGTACAGATGGCTAATGCAAAACAGATTTCCATGGAGCCTCACAGGTTTTATTGCCATTACTGCCAACATCAGATCACCTTTACTTGCTGATGTTGATGTGGAGCTCTAAATTAGCTGTCTGTGTAGTGCTCCAAAATTTCCTTTAAACTCATAAAGCATTCATATTTCCCAATGCTATTCAGACTGGCTTCTTGCTCTGATTGTGCTCCAGCCCTTGATTCACAAAATCCATCACTAACAAATAGGTACACCAGATTTTGAGAGGCCTATAAATTTTGAAACACTGAAGTAGTTCTTCCTACATRATGTTAATATTAATAAAAGTAACCAAAATAAAAGAATACAGACTGAATCTTTWTTTGCCAGTAACTACTTCTGTCCTGACTTGACTATGAAAAATGCCCCAGAGAACAAAGTGAAAATAGCACCGTTTTTTTCTTAAACCACTCCATTGCAAACACAAAAGTACAAAATAACTAATTGTTCTCTCATTTATACTTAACCAGTATCCATGAATCTCACTGATATTAATCTTGGCTTTTTGAATACCAGGCTAAAATATGAAATGTGAGGATGAAAAGAAGTTACAGCAAGTGATGTAGCATTTGTGAAGATGCAAAGGTGGTAACGCCACACTTCAGAAAATGTTGTCTGTGGCCATTTCTCTATATGCAGCAGCCAACTATGAGTTATATTTGGGTCATGAAAATGTACTCCAAATCTCTTCAAACTCAGTGACACTTCCCATCTGCCATGATAAGTGTAGGTGACAGCAGTGATACCAGTTTCATACTTTCAAACTAAAGTTGTATGGAGAAAGAAACAAACACAACAAAAATGGTAACATTTACTTTGCAACTACTCCATACCTTCAACTTCAGGGACAGTCAAAATACAAGGAATATGTCTAGACTAATTCCATGTCTACCATCAAAGGAACATAGTGTTGTTGTAAACAAGTCCATACTCCTTGACTTCAGAGCTAGAAACTAGTATTGGTTCTTTTTATTATATAAAATAGATGTAACTTAAGGAAAGTTTCATGGCTGTAGATTAGGTTGTGCAGTCCATTTGTATTCTGGTTCCATATCTGATTAAATCATACAGAAGCCTGTCTTCTGCATCATCCGTTCTATACTGTTCAAAACCATCTCAGAGAATACTGCATGATTTTAAAATACAAGCAACTTAATTTTTCTTTGGTTTTGACAATTGTTGTGTTTGTCCATAATTTATTTCTTTATAGATTCTTCAAGTTATGTTACAATTTTTGCACAGTTCTTGTTTTCCTTCTGTTCACATAAGTGATTTTTTTCTGATTTGGATATAGAAGTTTTTGTTTCAGCAATGAAGAGGCACAGTTATCTAAATATCTTACAAAACTAACAAGCAAACAAAAACCAAAATTACTTTTGGTTATCCTCAGTTTTCACTAAAAGTGAATCCTTTTCATTTCCCTGTCACAGAACAAACAGACAGTTAATTTGGCATGAGCTTGTCTCTTCATTTCTGGCTGGTGCCCTATGAAAGGATATTAATGCACCAAATCTACACTCATTACATTAATTTTTCACTTTTTTTTACTAAAAGGTTGCCTCTATTAATCTAGTTTGATCAGAAGCCTACCTTTGATCCCCAAACTTCAGTAATTCTATCTTTCATACATCAGATCTCCTGACTTTGTAAGTTCTATATTTTGTCATGACTGGATCGTAGAATCCTAAAATAAGAAAATGGCTTGGGTTGAAAGGAATCCTAAAGATCATCCAGTGCCAACCCCCCCTGTGGTGCCCCATCTTTCCTCTATGCTCCCTTCTGGTATTGGAAGAATTAGGCCACAATTAGGTCACTCTGAAGCTTCTGTTTTCCAGAAAGGTGGAGACTATATACCAGTGGACAAGGTGACAGGACAAGGGTGAATGGGTTTAAATTGAAAGAAAATAGTTTTAGATAAGATACTAGGAAAATATTCTTTGCATTGAGGATAATGAAACACTGGAACAGGTTGCCCAAGGAAGCTGGAGATGGCCCATCCCTGGAGGTTTTCAAGGCCAGGTTGGGAGGGGGCTTTGAGTAACTTGTTCTAGTGGAAGGTGTCCCTGGCCATGGCAGGGGTGTTGGAACTCGATGATCTTCCAAGTCCCCGTTCCACCCAAACCATTCTAGGATTCTGTGATTCTTGTAGGCTCCCCTCGTRTACTTTGCTGAAGGTCACAAYTAGGTCATCTCAAAGCCTTCTCTTCTCTAGGCTGATCAGTATCAATTCTCTCATCCTTTCTTTATGGAATAGATGCTTCATCCCTCTAATCATCTTGCAGGCCTGCTCTGGACTTGTTGCAACAGATTGATGTCCTTCCTCTGTTGGGGACCCCAGAGCAGGATGCAGCACTCAAAATGGGCTCACACCAGAGCAGAGCAGAGGGGCAGAATCCCCTCTTGCCCTTCTGCCCACGCTGCTTTGGATGCAGCTCAGAATACAATTGGTTTTCTGGGCTGTGAGTGCACATTTCCAGCTCGTGTCCAGCCTCTCTTCTGCCAGAACTCCCAAATCATTCTCAGCAAGGCTGCTCTCAATCTGTTCTGAAATATGCATTACTTTGCAAGGGACCTACAAATTTTGCAACCCAGAAAATGACAGCTTATGTGACCACTTGAACACTTTTAAGATTATCTTTAACAAGTTCAGTTATCATTGCTTCAGCAAGTTTGAAATGTTTTATTTTTAAAGTTCCACTAGTTTTCCCAAAGATTTWCTCAAGATTTCCTGCTCAAACCCCTTCTAATATGTGCCTCATAGAATGGTTTGCGTTGGAAGGAGCCTTCAAAGATCAGCTAGTTCAACCCCCATGCCGTGGACAAAGGCATCTTTCACTAGATCAGGTTCTTCAAAGCCCCTTCCTACATGACTATGAACATTTTCAATGAGTTTTCCATGACTTCTCCGGGGAACATGTTCTAGTGTCCCACCAACCTTATAGTAAACAAAATTTCTTCCTTATATCCAAACTAAATCTGCATTCCGTCAGGTTAAAACCACTGCCCCTTATCCTGTCACTACAGGCCTCAGCATCTCTGTCTTTTTTGTAAGACTCCTTTATATACTGAAAGGCAGCATTAAGGTCTCCCTGAAGCCTTCTCTTCTCTCAGCTTTCTTCAGCTATGCCAACTATCTCAGCTTGTCTTTAAAGCCACTTCCCTCAGCCTCCTAGTCACACTGCTTTTGATGCAACCCCACTGCTTTTATGAGCTGCAAGCACACAYTGCTGGCTCACGTTCACTGCACTAGTATTAGTCAGTGTTTTTGTAACCAAAACTTTCATTAGAAGGTTTTTCAAATGGAGAAATTTTGTGCAAAAATTTCATTTTAATGAACATTTTCCAAAGGTAAAAAAATAAATATTACTTTGTTTATTGGTTGTGCAAGATAACAAGTAAATAATTACCTAGCATAATATTCCATAATTTATCTTTTAGCTGAAGTGCTCACTATCCTCCCATATCACAGACAATTAATAAAAGCAAAAACTTCTATTTACCTGAAAATGTTAGATCACCAGAGAATGAATTTTTAGTGAGTACACATTTCTTTGCCAAAGTACCAATCATCCACATGTAAGTTTGAAGACATTAATACAAAAGGGTCCTTTTCTGTCTTTGCCTCACATTTCACTTGGTTTTTGTCTCATTTTTCTTTCTGGAACACATYGATAATGTATTTCATTTCCAGCATGCCAGTTAGCAAGGATTTCACATGCACACCCTATGACAGATGTCCTTAATGATGCATGAACTTTCCAGACTCATTTCATTAAAGTTTTAATACTAGATCCTTGTAAACCCTAAAGTATCCTCATTTGACCATCACACATTTACACACCTACCAGAATGCATGTTCAGACACTTAAACATTTCCCAGTGCTCATCTCTTCCCATATGTCTGTGCGTTTCTTCCCCTTGAAATTAGCTTTGAGCAAACAGGTCAACATATGTTGTCTCTGGAAAGCACCAGGAAATAAAACCCTGAAATCRCAACATATTTGCTCACCTGTCCTAAGAAAATTTAAAGCTGATTACATAAACACTGCTAATAACCTAACACCAAGCTTTTTCCCTATGCATCGTTCTTGAAATTCAAACCTGACATGTATCCCTACTACAAAGTGTGGTTTCCAAAGTGTCACATAGGACCTTGTCTGTCATGCCTGGTAGCTACAGCTCAGGTAGGAGATTCTGACATTCTTTGAAGTAACTGCCTTGGTGTGCACACCAGTAACGAAAGATATCCAAATAGTGTGAATCTGGGGAAAGAGACAACAAAAGACAAGGCCTCAATAAGCACCTTAAAAGAGCTTGTTGGACCTTTTCTTGGGTACTCCAGAGAGGTTAGGCCTAGGCAACTCAAGAGAGATGAAATTGAGTAGAGTGGAGTTAAAGAAGGAGTACAGCAGCAAACAAGAGGATGGAGGCATTGCTCTTCAAGAGAGAAAAAATTATCTGAKAATCTAAAATTTGGACAGAAGAATAAGAATCATAATGTATCAAAACACACAATGCCAAAACTTACTGCTCTTACTGAAACTTGTGAGATGCCAGCTCAGAACAAATCTGTTTAAGAATTTTTCTTCCCAGTGTATAGTGAATTTTCATGATTTATTGCCACAGGAAGCTRTGGAGATATAAGCAGGTTTATGAATTACAAGTCCAAAGGAATTAGGCAGTCATTCCTGTTAGAGTCTCACATCCAACAGTTGAAGATGTGGGAGAAGTTAAAAGGAGATGGATGAAGGAAAGTGGTCAAATTTACAGGTTCCTCTGAATAAGTATCTCTTTCCAGTACTTTCTAATCCATGAAATAATTCTTGTGTTCACATATCTAAGGGCACAGTACTGAAGTTGAATTTCAGTAGAGCAAAAACCTTTAACAAACTCAGATAAGTGGAACTGAAAGAAATTAAGGGAAAAGACAGAAAGTGACATAAATTTGAAAGATAATTGGGACATTTTTAAATTAAACTTGATCTGTAAGCAATGCATGTTAGATAAAAGGAGATGAGTCAGATGATAGCCTGAAAAATATTACAGCAACTTGGTTKCTTGAGAGTTGGCATATAGTCCTGTCCTAGATTCAATACACTACCTCAGGTGATTGTACTGGACTGGCAGATACATCTCAGTGAATATCTCTGCCATCCTAGAATGATAAATGAAGAGCATAAGGCATAATGTCCTACAGGTATTTAAAATTGAACAAGAATCGTGTTTAGATACATCAATCAGTTCTCTTTCATCTTTAATAGMTCACTAACAATAAATCTATAGTGCAAAAATTTGAAATATTGACATTCTCTGTAAAGATAAAATATGTGAGCAATGTATATTTAAATAGAGAGAATGCAAAAAAAAAAATCTGAAAGCTTTAGTGACACTAACAAGGAGTAATTGTGGTGGTGCTTGAAAAACCACTCACTCTAAAATGGTACATGACTATAAATTCCTGCAAAGAGCTTTTTAGTAATACTTTGAAGTCTTCTGGTAATGTGTTTTACTCTGTACATGGCAATAAGGAATACTTTCCAGAATGCTGAGGAATGTTTTGCAGCTGCTATACACATTTTCCTATATTTGGTACATATTTTGTCTCTTTGTGACAATAAATTGTCKAGTATAAACTGTCCCAGCAAGGAGATAAAGAAAATACAAGCCCAGGAAATGCAGCAGGATCTACAGGGAATCAGTGGTAGAAATTCCAGCCAAGCTTCCTAACTTCCTGGTTTTGAACAAGCTTGGTAGTTCATGTGGAAAATGTGGAAGTTAAATGAAAATACTGAAGTCAAGTTTAGCAGAAGAGAATCACCAACTGCTAATGGAAAGGTAATCCAGAGGGGAAGACTTAACTATYTGTCTACAGAACTACATGTTCAAAAAGTACTATGACAGCATTTAAAGTCTCAAGTGAATTTGGGGAATGCTTTRTGGATGAATTTTTTTATTACAAAAAGTATTGTAATCAGCTCACAGGTTTGGAAGGTTTTTTGGTTAAYTCTGCATAGTAATTTAAAATTTTAAGGCAAAGCAATCAAAARGGATTGACCTTCACTGTTCTGAAGAAAGTAAAGCAAAACCATATCTTGTACTTCAATAAAGAGGAATTAAACAAGTCTGAGAACTTTTTTATACAGTAAATTAYATGAAGGAAAAAGTGTAGAATAAGTATTGTTTCTTAAAAATCAGTAATATCAAAAGCTTTCAGGTAAACTATTCACATACAAAGGAAAGGTAAGYTTAGGAGGTCAGAAAACAATGCAATTGAATGAAAAAATTGGTAGATAATCTGAAAACCAAAGACAATTATAGGAAAAGTGAAAACAGTAACATAAAATGCTTTATGAAAGAGTAATAAAATAATATAGTTACAAATTCAGAAAACCTTAGGAGTTAAAACTAGTAGAGTATTAACAGCAGTAGGCTGTTCCCCAAGCACAGCAAAATTTTAAGAGAGATTTAGAGAAATAGTGAGGTGAGCTACTGRGTGAAGTAGAAGACATTTAAATGTTTGAAGCCTTTTTAACTTCAGCTCAGACAAAAATAGTATCATGAGCCAATACACCAACACTTACAAGTAAAAGCAAAGGCATAAGAGAATGGTAGCAAGGCAAGTCTAGTCCTGGAAATGTGCCAATAAAATTTTATTTTTCCTCAACAGGAAGAAATCCACTTTACATAGTAATATAATTTCCCAGACAGCCAAAAGACATACTTTTCATTTATGTTCTTGCTTTCTTCCCTAGGATCTATGAAACTAAAATATCTGGGAGTTTGGTGACACTAAATTTTCTTATGTTACATGTCCCTCTCTTTCACTGAGAATAGAGACAGCTGATGARAATTATTTCATCATCACCTGCTTGGAGCCTCAGCTGTTCTCAGAACACKTTTTGGAAAAAAGTTGGGGGCTYTGAAAACCGAGACAGAAATTAGAGATCCCAGGTCCTTGGCTAAGAATCCAGTGGATTGAACTTATTGCTGTGATCATCAGACTGTGGAATGTTGCAAGTAAAAATCTTCCACCTGAAGGAAGCAAAGGGATTCATGAACAAGAAAAACCTTCTAATCTTTTGATTATGATGGTACAGAGCATGTTTTGGTGACTAAGTGTCTGRGGAACTATCAGATAGGGAGTACTCTGCTGGGCTGAGTATTTTGGTACACTTCCTGACTGCAAATGCTCTGTAGAAAGATTGTATTTTAGAATTACCAGCATTAGAAGAATTATATTAAGTCTGTGCCTGAAGACACAGTTCAAAGAAGAAAGAAAGCAGTAGTGGATGAAGATTAAATCATGGATTAATTGAAAGTCCAAGGGACCTAACAGATTGCACCTTGTGAGATCCTGTGATGCTTGTAAGAGCACTCTCCATTATCTCTGAAAAAAATGTGGGGTTTGGAAGATAGTTCTTACAAATAGAACAAAATAAAAAGTCATAGTCAACTTCAAAAGAGGCCAGAAGGTCAATCTAGGCAACTACAGGCTAGCCAGTCTTACTTTCATCCCTGGAAAAATATTGTGATATGGGTATGCTTCAAGTCAAGGAAGTGGGAGTGACAAGGAGAAGACAAGCATGGAATTGTTAAAAGTATATTGTGCCTGACCAACTTGATTGCTTTTATGATAAAATGATTGAATATGTAGATGGGTAGAGAGGAGGGTGTGCCCAATATCTTGACTTCAGCAACATTTTAGACTTTTTCCCCATAATACTACTATGGACAAATTAGGATGTTATAGTGCGTGAGTGAACAATTAGATGAAAAAAAATGTATTTTGATGGTTGGACCTAGATGGTAATGGATTGTACTCTATACAGATGCTCCAAACTAATCATACCAAAGGTGTTCATCCCAGCTTCTCATACTTTTAAAGCTTTCATCAGCAAWCTAGAGGCAATAATGGAGAACAGATTAATCAAATTCTCAGCTGACCTCAAACTGAGGTGATCAGTCAATATGCTTGAGAACAGGGCTGCCATTCAGAAAATCCAGACAGAATGGGAAAATTGAGCTGGTTTGTAAAACAGGTCTGGGATGGTGGTAGGAACATCTGTCATGGGATGTCCTGGCAGTTCCCAAGATACATGAACATAGGCAGAGCCAATAGATCAAGAGAAGGGGTTGTCTGCCTCATTAGATTGCATTTATTATAAATGCTGGAGAAATAATATTAACAAAGAGATGGATGGATGGATGGATGGATGGATGGATGGATGGATGGATGGATGGATGGATGGATGGATGGATGGATGGATGGATGGATGGATGGATGGAT
>QVAJ01000012.1:4964112-5021537 GCA_003546035.1 Mixornis gularis
TGGATGGATGGATGGATGGATGGATGGATGGATGGATGGATGGATGGATGGATGGATGGATGGATGGATGGATGGATGGATGGATGGATGGAAAAGTACGGTCATCAAGTGTCTACCTACAAAGCCTACAGCTACAGAGACACTGGGGCTGCAAAAGATATTCCAAGGTGGTCATGTCAAGGCACCAATATTGCTGCCTCCACGCTTTTGTAATCTGGGACACCCACAGTGATGAGATCCCCAGCTGAAGTACCAAGTGGCCTTCATGGTTATGGTTAGAGTTYAGAGAGCCAGAGAGCCTAAAGCTCTGGGGTCAATGAGGCTGAAAAAGTCAAAGGGAATCACAACAGRGCCAACATTGCTCCTTCTACCCTTTATAATCTTGGCCATCCATGGGGATCGTGACGTCAGTCTCAGTGCCAAGCTGTCATTACAGTTAAGGTTAGGGAGCAGAGAAGAACAGAGTCCACATCTCCAGAGACAYTGGGGTTGGAAAAGGCATGTAAAGGGGATCACAGCAGTGCCTCAAAATACCTCTCTGTCATATTTATATTTTGGGCCACCAGTAGTGATGGGGACCTCAGCTTCAGTGCCAAGCTTCCTTTAGGGTTAGAATTAGGGTTCAGAGAAACAGAAAGCCTAAAGCTCCAGGAACATTCAGGCTGGAAAAGGCAGCCCAAGGAGATCACAGCAGGGTGCAAACATTGCTGCCTCCAGACCTTTCTAAACTGGATCAGTAATGGTCCAGCAATGAGGGCAAGGCATACGAGAAGTGACTGACCTCCCTTGGTTTGTCCAGCCTGAAGAAGAAGAAAGTGAAGAGACTTAATTTCCTTACGAGGGGAAGTGGAGGGGCAAAMACTGATCTCTCTGGTGAAAAATTACAAGATACAAAGAAATGTCATGAGGCTGTGTCAGGAGAGATATTAGGAAAAGGTTTGTCACTCAAAGGATGGTTGGGCATTGGAACAGTTTCCCCAGGGAAGTGGTTAKGACACCTAGCCTGACAGAGCTCAGGAAGTGCTTGGACAATGCCCTCAGGTATATGGTGTGATTTTTGGGGCTGTCCTATGCAAGGCCAGGATCCARTGATTCAGTGATCATTGTGGGTCCCTTCCATCTCAGGATTTTCTATGATAACTGACAAATATTATTGTGGGCATCTCTCACTGTGTATGTGAGAAATAAATTTATTTCAGAATAGATTTAAATATTTTTCGCTTAGTTCTCAAGGTGAGAAGAGTGTTTTGAAATAGAATTTAATTTAAGAATACTTTCTGCTGCTGTAAGTAATTAACCGTGTGGCTCATAAACTGCTACTACAATGGTGTAGAAATATACTTTGCTATGGAGTCATAACAATGAAAGGGTCTTTAAAAGGTCCTGCAGTCCCTTCTCACACGAAGAGGCACATGAATTAAAAATAAAGCTTTCCTGACAGATGTTTGTCAAAACTGTTCTTTAAATTTCTCTCTTTGACAGTGTCCTTAAACCATTTATTCTGATGTTGCATTAGACTGTTTTTCTTTAGGTGAACTTTGGTCTCCTTTGCTTCAATTTAAGAGCAYCACTTCTTTTCCTATCTCAAATCCTGTGAGGTGGGTTTGACCTACAAGTGTAACAAATCATTTGAAAAAGCCTCACTCTTCTAGGGAGCACCAGAAAGCACAGATTGGAAAAAAAGAACCAAACCACTTCTATATTCATAACACTCCAAAAAGTAAAGTTTAGACCTAATATAGAATGTAATTTACAATCTTGGTTACCTACATTAATGAACTTAAATTGAAAGGTTCAGAGAAATGTCAAAATAATTACAGTAATGAAAAGCCAAGCTTATGAAAAGAGGTTAAAGGACATGACTTATTTATATAAGAGTCATTTAATTTTGTTAAGCTAAATATTTGGGGCTTTGGAAGATGTGAAAAAGAACTAATTAAATTGGAAGACAATGCTTGTGAAAAGCAAACAGCTACAAATGGATTATGAGTATAATTCCAGAAAGAATAAGAAAAAACATTATACARTCATGAAGTAAATTTTCAGATAAGCCTGTATACAGGGCTGTGGGGACAATTAATTTAATTGCTCTAAGATAGTATTTGATAATACTATTTTATGTTACATCTCCCTCTCTTTCACTGAGAATAGAGACAGCTGATGAGAATTATTTCATCATCACCTGCTTGAAGCCTCAGTTGTTCTCAGAACACTTTTTGGAAAAAAGTTGGGGGCTTTGAAAACCGAGACAKAAATTAGAGATCCCAGGTACTTGGCTAAGAATCCAGTGGATTGAACTTATTGCTGTGATCATCAGACTATGAATCCGGGCTGCATCAAAAGAGGGGTAGGTTTCTGATCACTATTAGGAAGAAATTCTTCATCATGATGTTGGTGAGGCACTGGAACAGGTTACCCAGAGATGTTGCAGATGCCTCATCTCTGGAAGTGTTCAAGTCTAGGCTGGATAGGGTTTTGGACAACCTGGTCCCTGCTCATGGTGAGACGATTGGGCTAGATGACCTTTAAGGTCCTTTCTAATATCCTCTGATTTTTTGCAGATTTGTTTCTCGGGTGTAGGAAGGCCCGSCCCCCCCACACCCTAGTGAGTATTCCTGTATAAGGAAAGAGTTTCTGTTTACCTCTAGACATTTTARGAAGTTTAACTAGAACCTTCCATACCCTTCTCATGGCAATTGGCTCAGTGCCAGGAGAGAAGCATGTGTTGGACCTTGTCACTGCTCATCAAAACCTGTACCTCTTTCTATTGGCAGTTTCCCAGTAGAACCATCCTTGATCATTATTTAGATAAGAGAGAGAACAAAGGGGCTCCACACATTTTCAGGGTGTTGTAGCAGGTGTATGGGACCTGTCCCTATACTGTGCTCAGCTTTGCTCTTTGTGTTTGCGTTATTTCCTTTCTTTATTAAAGTCTTTTTGCTTTTGTGGTATTTCTTTATTAAAGTCTTTTTGCTTTTTCAAGACACATTCTATCATGCTGTCTCGTTATTGACTTAAGCCATTTTCTGTGAGGTGCTGGACACCCTCAGAGGTATCAGGAACCCCAATACTGGGATACATTTTGCCTTAATGACCACGTGTAATAAATGACCATGGTGTTACTGACACTGCACTAATTCTCCAAAGTTTCTTCATTTCTTTGCAATACCTCTTGCTTACAACTAAATAGCCCCAAACATGAAGTCAAGTAAAATCCTTCCCTCCCCCAACTACAAGGCTGCTTGAAGTTATTGAGACCTTATCCAGCAGTCAGCTGATCCATTTGGGGTTTTTTGGCATGCTGTGTGACTGGCAGCCATTTAGGGACTGGACAGAGGTTGACCAGAGCTCCAAGGCAGGGTGTGGATAGTGCACTGCCCGCACCCCACAGAGCTCAAACTGCCCCTACACGTAYACTCCCCACCCCAGCCAGTCATTCCGCTGATCTCCTACATATATATATGTGACATCCTCCAATACTGAAATTTTCTGATATAAGGAAATAAAATGGATAGTTAATATATAATGACTTCATTCAAAATATATGAATTCTAGTGGTTGAGCAGAGGAAAAATGACATGAATATGTTTGTCTGCCTCAAGGGCTAAATACAAATGAAAGGAACTAAACTTCTCGAGGTACATTTGCAATAACTGCAGTATTACTAAGCTAGTCCACTTTTTTAATGGATATTTTTTAACAACATACATTTTTTAATGATAGGTAATCCTGTGAGACACATTAACAAACAAAACAAAAAAATTCATACTTTTATAAGAGATTGAAAAATTAATATTTGAAATGTCTGTTTTGAGGATATACTTGCCTGGTGAGATTTAGTATACTGAAAGGGGATAGATTTGTTTGTTTATTTTTAAAAGCCCTGGTTGAGAACAAAACTGAATTATTCTTTCAAGCATCATAGAAAATTTACTATGCAAGTACTTAGAAATTAGCATTTTGGATTTTATACTCACAGTTTTGCACTGATCAAATTTCTAACATTATTTATGAACACTTAGTTAATTTTAGAGGTAGAAATTTTAATGGCTAAGCAGAAAACGTAAAGGTTTTAGGTCTAATATTTAACTAGAAAACAGCTCACAACATTATATCACATAAAAGCCCATGTTATCTCAAAATACACCATCAGAAATTGGTATTTTATCACCGTAATCTGTTTTCACTAAGAACTGCAAATAACATCATGTCAACCTGAATCTTCACTGATGACCTGATAAAATGAGTAGTATCTACCAGTGAATGAGACTGAAATTGCCCAGGATTTTTAATTTTTTTCCCCATCAGAAATTATTTCTCATGCCCTGTGAACTAACACACTGATTTTTTTTACAGTGTAATTGGAAGGAATAATTTAGAGATCTGGTTTTAATGCTGCTTCCTTTGTATTTGATAAAAAACACCATTAAATGCTCATGTTATCAGAATTACTCTGAGAGCCTTTTAAAACTTCACTGCTACATATCTGAAGTAATTCTGTAGCCTTCAATATCATCTTTTGTCTTCTGTGTTGCTATAAGGAATCTAGATACAGATCCGTGTCCTCATCATTCCCATGACATTACTTATTCACTTCCATTCAGAAAGAAATGTTCAATTATATCATTGCATATATTAATGTAGGTCTCTACTGTCTCTTTTTAGACAGTAGTAGTGCATTTAATTCTTTTTTATTCACTATGCAGGATGCCAAAACGCACGGGTACTTCTACAGGCCCTTTTGTCCTATAATTCATTGCAAGGAGTTAAATAGKTTCAAAGCCTGAAGAAATAAATTCATAGCTATTGTAGCACTATCCAAGGAGCCTTACAGTCCCTACCCACTTCCTACCCACAAATCACATGGCAAGCGTAATGAATAAAATATTTAAATGACACCAGCCTCCACATCCTCTTTTCATCCAGAAATGAACAGCATTTGAACTTGGGGGAGGAGGATGCATATGGGAGATGGGAATCAGACATATTTTACTTTCTTTTTCTTTGCTCTTTACAAAAAGTTACTTTGATAGCAAAATGCCTTTCTTCACCAGACAATATCGGTGATCTTGAGATATGTCCATTAGTATTACATTGTCCAAAGTATTAACTCTTAGCAGTCACCAAGGAGTCCTTTTACTGGCACAAGGAGTCAGGGAAGAGGAGTGTGAGAGAAGAGTGAAACAGAGCGGGAGGAAAAAACAATGACATTTATTTTAGCAAGTCATAGAAGCCAAGAGGTATGTGACTACAAACAACAGATTTTTCTTATTCAGAAATCATAAAATCATAGAATGGCTGGAAGAGACCTTAAGCATCATTTGTTCCCAATCCTCCTGCCATTAGCAAAGATGCCAAATACTAGTACTAAAATAGTCATTTTTTTCTGCAGCAAAATAAACCTGACTCCTAATGAAGGACCATTTGGTTCTGTACCAGTCAGAGAAAATTCATTTCTATTACAGGTTAATTTTTGTAACTGATTGAATTTAGATTTAAATTTAAATTGAATTTATTGAACAATAAAACCAAATAGAAATAAATTAATCTCTTAACTGTAAAGACATGGCTCGTTTCATATATTAACATGTTAATATAATATCCTTTATTATGAAGGGAAGATGTAATAGTTGATGACTTCTTGGACACAGATGACCATGTCTTAAAAAGATAAAAAGATAAATAACACAGCTTTCAAGGTGCCAGTAAGAATTATATTTCAAGGTAAGCTTAACTAGATACTATATCTATAATAGTTACTAGAAGAATAAGCATATAATAAAAGAATACTCAGGTGAAAGTGATAGACCACTCTCAGCAGGGTAGATTCAGAGGACAGGTCATTAGGCATTATTAAAAATTAATTCCTAATCATTAATCTTTCCAGCAAGGCACATTGTGTATTTTCTATTTAGAGGAAGCAAAAAAAGCACATCTACCTTTGAATAGAACTATTTTTAGGGTAGCACAGGAAAAGAAAATTAGTCAAAAAAGTATCTCATTTAAACAAAAATTAAAGTCATCAAAAATAAAACAGATGTCAAAAGCGGGAACTGGGCTTACAGAATCATAAAAGTTCTTCCCCCATGAAAACTTGTAGGTCTTCCAGGATATATTATGATGCCAGATGTTAAAATTTATCCAAGAATCTCTGGAGCCAAAAAAAGCAATTATACTTTATCCTACATCTCTCCTGTTTCAGAATCTCATTACCAGAGTTTACAGAAATGTTTGTGCTGTAAATATTATAGGTGCTACTTCAGGAAAAAATTTTGACTGCAGWAAAGTTTTTTTCAGTGATGAGAAAGCTTTGATACATACAAACAGTAAAAAAGTAGAAAAGAAAATTAACATTTTACTTATGTGTCTGACTTGTTTGTTGATATTAGCCTTACTCTTTCATACAGTTTTAATGTTCTTCCATTAAAAATCTCCCCAGAGCCACTGCCTCACAGACATTTATGTCTGTGGTAGTTTCTTTGAATAAAGTCATCCTTTAGCAAAATTGGGAAGATAAATTCAGGTACCACTGAACAGATTAAGTTCTTGCGCATTYATATTGAGCTCAGTTTCTGCTGGACCTCATAGATCACTTAAAAGTATATTATGGTCTGTGGCCTAGAGAACTAAATATGGGGCCCCTCCAGAAGCAATGTGATTTCTGACTTACAAAGTTACTTATTTGTATCACACCTCTAAAAAGYCTTTAGCTTAAGAGTAGCAGAAACATAGTCAATGAATTGTGATTCTCTTTATGGCAAATTAGCATGTTAAAAAGACATTTTATGTCTTAAAATATAATTTTTTTCAGAGGTGATATAGGGTAATAGTTGTGTACACAGTYAAGTTTATGTGTTAAATGTGTTTTGGAAAATTGAAATTCAGAGMACTTACCATACCACATATACATGAGCAATTGTTTTCAGTAACAACAGTGGAAACGTTGTAACAATGATTAGTGGATTTCAAGAGGAGAAAAAGGATTTTTTTAACTACCTTCCACATAATGAGTTTGACTTTGAACCATAAAGAGAGGATTTTTTACCACTCTTGTTCTACTAAGCACCYACCTGGAAGGTTCCTGGGCACAGTTCAATGACTGTGAATTTTTTATTTTATTTCTCTGTCCCGTGATATATGTTTTTCCATAGATAGGCAGATACAAATTAATTTTTGAATAATTCATATAGATATTAAGAATGCTTTTAATCTAATATAGAGTAAACGTGCACAATTTCCAACATGTACAATTGCTGTGAATTTAGCTTTACCATGGAAGCTTTCCTTGGTTCATTCCAGAACAGATTCCACTAAAATTCAATTCCACAGACTATTGCTAAATATTTRGTTTACAATATACACTATCAGGTTAAAAGGTGCACTTGGAAGTCACTAGTACACTTCCACCCACCATGACAATTTCATATAAACTTGTTTAAGAAAACACTGTAATATATTTAGATTTAACCTAAAACAGTAATTCACATCTAATTACATAGATGAAAGTATTTAAATAAGCTAGAGGCCCAGTGAGCAGGCTGAAGTCTCGAGATTTTGTAGGAAAATTAGATTGGCTCTGACCCAGGTGACACTAACATCCAGTCTCATTTTGTCCTTTACTGACATATCACAATTTCATGACTTTAGCTTCATATTCAAAGTGCTTACTGCAAAACCCACTGAGTGAATATGGCCTTCCAGTGGTGGTCTGAAAGTGTTAACATTGCCTCTCTCTGAGTAGCAATGCATGAACATTARTTGTACTGTATCCTCCCTTGGATAAAGACTAATAGACTTCTGTGGTAAGAAAAAAATGGCAGGGTTAGGTAAAAAAGACCAAGGAAAGGCCATCTTACATATACTTTACTAGAAAGCAATACTACCTGAGAAGTCATAAAGAATTAATCAGGTTTGATTTCCATAATAAGCTACATTTTGGATCTTGTGGTTTATTAAGAGGAAATATTAGAAGTACATCAAGTTATTTCACTGATGCAATTCTTCTTGAGATGGATATTTTTCTGACTTCTGTGGGAAAGAAAGGATTTTCTGTAAAGGATCTATATCTTCTTTCAGTTCATTTTYCAGTTGGTGTGTAATTTGACAAATCCCTCCAGACAACAGAGGTATATTAAGATCATGGGTGAGAATAGCCCCTGATCAAGACAGTTAAAGATAAACAAAATGCAAATGCATACAATAGCAAAAGGTGTCTATATGCAGTCATTATGGCTCAGCCAGGAGAGATTTAATTAGAAGAATATGGAAAGCTATTTTGCCATCCAGAAGTAAATACCTATATTTTACCTGATGAATGGTTTTCTTGGTAGTAGTTATAACTTGACAACAAGCTGGGGTTAGAGGGCTTAACGTAGCTATGTAGTACCATTCAGTATGGATATAGGTAAATGAGATACTTACACGGTACCAGCAGATATTAAACATGTGGGAAACCTATATATTTCTGAAAGCTGTTATGAGGTGAAGGTGGGATAGCTTGCATCACCTAAACTGGCACTAAGGACCATCAGAGACCTCCATTGACTTTGATGAGAGGTAAAGACACTAGAAGGACCTGTAGAAATCTATGCTGCRGACACATCAATTGAGATGGTTGAATCTGGGTCTAAGTCAGATCCAAAATATAACTGAGACTTTTTCTGAAAACCCATACTTCTACTCTTATTATCATTCCTGTGACTGAAATGGGCTTGTTTGAGAAACTAACCCAGCTYTTTATCCTGCTTTCTTTGTCCCCCTTCTTTTTACTGGGATAGTTCAGGGTAGCGCTGCATGGTCAGAAGTCAGATGGAAGTCAGGACCATGGSAGCTGTCAGTTTATGAACAATCAGTGCAGCTGAGCTGATGCAATTACTTGTTGTACATAAAAGGCTGTTAGGTTAAATAAAACACCTTACAGAACTGCATCTGATCTCTTTCACACACAGCTGCTCTCAGATGTGCTATTTCTCTTTCCTCATCTTTGGCTTTAGACTCCTCACTCCCAGGCAGGAAGTTTCCAATGTTTTGCCTGTCAATGAACAGAAAAATTGTTTGATAAGTGTGTACCCATTTGAATGTGCCTTTCTTTGTCCCTCTGTRGAAAACAAACATTTTTTTCCCTCCAAGTACACTGGTAGTTTGTCCTTTTCTCAAATTCCCTCCATTAGTTAAACACACTTAGGCCCAATAGCAAACCTAATTTGAATTTAATTTGAAAATTTTTACAGACATAATACAAGGCCTATGTGGGGAAAAAATTAATAGTGTTCTGCAAATCCTGATTTTTTAAAGTCATTTGATAAGAAAAGTTGTTTAGCTCAAACATGGGCTTGCACTAYATCACTTCAATAATTATTTTTCATATTGACAATTTTCCCATTCCTCTAGATATCATTCTCATTTTTCTTTACTTTTTTTCCATTTTATTTAAGGAAACAAACACTTAGCTAAACTTAATCAAAATAAATTTTTAAATACCACAGGTATTGTCATGAGTGTATTTCTACTTTTCTGGAATTATTTTTATCAATAAATGTTTATCAAAATTTATTGAAGCTCAATAATTAATAATATGTTTGGAATTCCAGTTCTGCTTTCCAATATAAGTAGCACTCAAAATTTAACATCTTACAGGAACTACTGCATGAATTTCTATTAACATTTACAGTATTGTTTCACATTAGCTAAAATTCACAGCACCATTTCCTAGTATCTAAATATTTTGCCAACATTATGATAAAATAATAATACACTTTTGTAAAGGAATTAGCAAAATTGATAACGTTTTTTTCTAGGAGATTTAGGGTTAACTACTACATTGAAGTCACTAAGATAAATATATTCCTTAAATGGCAACTTTTCTAATGAGATCTATTATACCAGAGCTGACAGTTGGTAAACCTGAGCCCAGGTTCTGAGCAAGAAGCAAAAGAATTTTAATGATATCAGAAATCCTAAATCAGCTAGGGACATCAKCAAATAAAGGTGAAAGATATTTTGGATAGGTGAGAGACTTTATATACAACTACGACTCTAGAAAACTAAATTAAAAACTCTTKAAGAAACCATCTAACTTCTGCATCACTACTTGTTCTGAGAAAAGAGAAACAATATCATCCTTTGGTCTCTCAATTTTTTTTCCTTAAACTGGAAGAGTTAGTATGACTTACAAAGTATTTTTTCAATGTATACAGCAACACCACCTTTGCCTTTCTTTGGGATTGTAGGCAGTATTGACATGTAAGCAAAAWTGCAACTGGAACTTTAGTATGGATGTTTTAACTTTTGATATTTAATTTAGCTTATACTTTTTTTTCTGACAAAAAAAACAAATGTCCTTGTTTTTAAAGTAAAATAATGTTTATTAAATTTCATATCCAAATTTTTCAAAGATGTGAAAGAGCAGGAAAAATCTGRTTCATAGGTAATGTGATTTATAAACTATTAGTTCATTATTTGTTTCACATTTGTTAGCCATCATTGCCTCATATTGTCTACATATGCCCAGTGTTCCTCAAAGATACTTATGGCACATTGAAGAAAAACTCACAGTAGGAAATCTGTTGTATGATAAAAATCAGCTGTATGATGAAATTGGCTTCACAATGAACTGGGGGGACAGGGGTGTTACGGCAGTAAAGGACAATTAATTTTTTAGTTAACCATATTAGTTACAGCTGAGAAACCTTCTCATYACATTTCTTTTTCAGGTGCATATGGCTTTGTGAAATGAAAGTTCTTTGGGCTAAGCCTATCCCTGGTTCTTGTTCTTTTTCAGTTCTTTCATTTTATTGGTAATACTTTACTATTAACCATACATTGAACCATCAGTAAGTTGCATGTGTTCACAGTGCTTTTTGTTTCCTTTTCTAGTTTTTATTAGATTTCTGCAGTTACACATTTTGGGCAGCACTGAGCACCACATATAAAAATGCAAGAAGTACCATTTAGGTGTGTAACTGTCAACTAACCTACCAATTGACCCTATCTCATCCTTGTTACCTTTATGTTCACTTAGTACCAACAGTTAGTCACTTGGGGTCCTATTACAGCTTATTAGTCACTCTTTTAGCAAACAGTTGCTCAAACATAAGCTTCTAGATCCATCTTATCCATCTGATCCTGCCTGGTTTCTGTCACCCTGAATTTTCTGCCTTCTGTTTTTGTGCTGCAGATTCTCATGTAGCTTCATCTAAACAATGTGTATGTTTAGAATGTTTACATAGTTCTCCTCTGAGAGAAGAGATGATTGATGGTGATGTCCACCATCCAGGTTAAGGAGGTGGCGACCCGTGTAGCCGATCTCTTGACCTTTGTACAAATTTATATAAATGGAGTCAGATTTTTGAATAAAGAGTTTGTTCCCTTGAACTGCTGCTGGTGGCCTCATCTTTCTGTCCCTGAAGTTGGGACACTCCCAGCTTCAGCGGTCAGAGGCCTCTACCTGCTGCTCCAGATGCTCATAGATTTCTATAAATCCTRTACCATATTAGCCATGCAGATGTCTCAACCTGCCTTCACATGGTGTTCTGATACATGTCCTCCACATCTAGTCAGCCAAATAACTTCCAGGCTGAACAAGCCTGACACTCTCAGCTTCTCATGGGGCAGGTGCTCCAGCCCTTGATGGCCATCCTCTGAGCTCACTTCAGTTTTTACATATCTTTCCTGTATTGGGGTGGGCAAGACTGGGTGGGCAAAAATAATATGCATTATTCTGCATATTGTCTCTGGTTTTTAGAGGAGAGTGCTCACTTCCTTCATATACCAGCAATATTTTTAACACAGTGTGCTGTTAGATGTCATTCCTGGGAGGATGCAGTACTCACTTATGTTCAATTTGCTGTTCATTAGGATACCCAGGCACTTTTCAGTGACCCTGCACCCAAGGTAGTCCCCAGTCCAGCTACTGTAGAAGATAAGTTCCAATAATTCACCTAGCTAAACCATAACGACATGGCTTAGATACAAAGATGCTTTCACAGATCGTGCTAACATCAAGGTAGATTATATTCACTTCCTGTGAGAGACTGAAATGTTAAGAGTTAATGACTCAAACAATTGGCCACTGKCAAAAGCGGCAGAGTGCTTTGCTGAGGTTTGCACCCCCCAGCTGAAGGGAAGAGAGGRGGGTGTGAGGTAGTGAAAGAGCTGATCTTCATGAGAACAACCCAGGTGCAGAGGGTATGAACCAGAGTATGACCATGCCAAACCAACCTGTTTAGCAACAAGCTGGGGTTTGAGCCASGTAAGGAAAGCTGATAAGAAGCAGATCCTGCTAGGTGGGACATGCTTTTTTTATCATGCCAATGTCCTTCCGTACACAACTCCCTTACACAACTGGCTCAGGTGTGAAACTGCCTCTCTGCACCCAGTGGAATTTTTGGGACATTCGCATGTAGTCCTGAAGGTGTTCGTCCCTTCTGATGAGGCTTACCTGGCTCATCTATGCTGGCATGAGAGACAGTTGTTGTGTCTTAGAAGGTGTCATAAACCACCAAAGCACCCCCAGGCTCATTTCTGGGGCCTTCCACCAGAGCACATGGTTCACAGTGTTGCAGCAGTGTACAGCTCTCCCACCTGGTCATTSCCACCTGACCTGATAATTAATATACCTGATTAGGTATATTACCCCTTGGACTTTATATTATGTGGGCTTCCCCCACCCCCACAGGATCAAGACAGTCACAATCAGTTTGATAAACAGACACTGTGATTGCAGGTCTCCTCACTGGATTCACGGGTGATGACATCTTTCTCTTATTCTTCCTTACACTTTCTTTCTTTATACATTTTCTAAAGTGTTATGTTTACATTTTTATATTGCTATATTTCTATAAATAACCAATCCTTTCCATTGCAACCAAATTGTTCTGAAATAAACCTGCCATATATATATGTTTATAAATATCAGCCATTTAGGGTCATTTCACTCTAATCCAGTCAAAGGGTTCTATTATTAAAAAGAACCTCAGTTATCCTGCCTTCAGGGGTGGGTCATAACASTACCCTCCCCTCATACACAAACACCTTAGAGTTCTGTTTAGGGGCTCTATCTCAAACTGTGTGTGTAACGAGTTGTGCCTTTACAGAAGTAATGACAGCCAGTTTGAAAATGAGACATTATTCCACAGTGGTTATTATCAATATTAYTATAATTTCTCCTCTTCAAAATTGATCAGTGCATTTATTTATATGTCTGAGCTTTAAATCAGACTTCAGAACATACATACTCAAAGTAACCTTAATACAGAATCAGTTCTTCATAATGCAAATTGTCTAACCCTAGAGGTTCAAAACTGAATTTTAAGCAGTGGGCCAAATTAATCTTTAATGTAATTTCACTCATGTCAGTATGCATAACATCAACTATTAATTTGACCTAATTTATTAGGAAGACTGTGGGCAGATTATAAATGCTACTGAGTTTGCACTCTGTATAAAAATGCATTATTTATGATCATGAAGCTGAGTGATTTTTATTTGTGGCCAAAGTAATTTGGTTAAAATCTACACACTTGTCTTAAAAAAAAAGAAAAAAGGAAAAGTATTTAATTTATAATGACTCCATATCAGCAGAGCACTTAAAATAGAGTTTAGACTGAAGGCTTAAATATTTTTCTCCATCAGACCCAATGATTGTTTGAAGTTTGGGTTGTCTAACTCTTTTTTTCTTTTTTATAATTTTACTATCAAGTCTCCATGTAAAGAAAGAGTGCTAATCCATAARCAAAGAAATAAGGCTAATCTAAAAATGGGAAATTCATCAAAATGTAAAATCTATTCACTTATCATCTCATAAATATGGGTAAATATTAATTATTAATCTGGGGACTAGTTATATTTTTTTTCATAAGAGGATGTTATAAAAACAGGTTTCCAAAAAAAAAAAAAATTAAAAAGGGAATAAGACAAGGTAAGATTTTAGTTGCCTAACTCAGACTGAACATACAAACAGACAAAAACCAAACAAATGCTGAAATATTTCAAAAATACTACAACAATGACATTCAGTTTCAGCTTTTCTCCAAAGATATTGGAATGGCTCTAAACAAAAATCTGAAGTATTAGACAGATTAATTTTTTTTTTTTGCCACATTACTGTAATCTCTTTTTCCTCACTTATGTTCAAGACTATAATTTCCAATTCCTTCCCTTTCATTAGCTAAAAGAGATTATTTGTGCATTTGCCCTGTACTGYTAAAGACTCCTGTGCCTCAATTAAGACTAACCTTGAGTTTTGCTAAGGTAAGAATCCTATATATGAAAGATCTTTTCTCCAAATTCATTATTATTTAGCAATTCCTTTTCTTTTTTCTTTTTAGGTTAGTCTTTCCATCCTTAGAACTCTTAATTGCAATGACAGGGGATGGTTGTGGGCTATGTTAAGCTTTGTATGCTCAAGGATGGAGAAGCTGCCATAACTTTGAGAAAATGATACACTGTCTGCTTCTTTTGCAATTCACTGATAAATTATACAGCCAACTAAGCCCTTGATCTGCAGTATCCTGTATAGTCTTCATAGCACCTTCTAGCTGTTGGTGCTGTTAGGACTGCATGGTATTTTCCTAGATTTTCTCATGTTTGTCACAAGTTTGTAACACATTTACCTTCCTATACCCATTTTACTTTCTGAAAATATCTAGGGATCACAGAGGTCATAATAAATTGCCAGTCTTATTTCAGARACTAAATTTCTTAAAGCAGTTTCCAGTAATTTCAGAACAAGCAGTTCTGCATTCACAGTGGACATTAGTCTCCAGTGCAGCTGAATTGAGAATTGAGAGGATTTAATGCAGACAAAAATAACAGCTTGACCTCTCCCATATCATAAGATTCACTCCGTATGTCACGATGCTATGAAGTTGCAGTTACAGAATTTATAACTTCCCTGATGACAAACACAACTTTAAAAGTTGAAGGAGCAGGTCTTCATTTCTTGCAGAAGAGGCAGTCTGTCTTCCAATTGAAAGGGGAAAAAAAAAAAAAAAAAAAGATAAAAAGAAAAAACCACCATATTTTCTTCTGATTTCCAGGGAGATAAAATTAAGTCACCTCCCTCTTGTATCTTTTCAAGTCACAACTTGAAAACAACATTCACAAATTTAAACTGGCATTCACATTGCTTGTGGAATTAGATACACTCAAGGGAGAAAGTAATTTTAAGGAAGCAGCAGGTCTAATACATGATGCTTTTGTGTCTGACTCTGGACAGGAAAAGTTGCTCAACAGCCCCAAAGTGGTGAGACAGGAAACAGGAGAAACAGATTAATTTTCTTTTTTCACTATTTATYGTGTTTTCAACCACTTTGATATACAAACTATAAACACTTTGATAAATAGTCTGAAACGTTGTCTATTTTTGTGGCTGCTTCAGAACAGACTCACTGTGCCTTTAGTTCTAAGATATAATGCAACTCCTTCTAGGAGCTGTTGTTTCACAGCTCAATCCAAATATCTGCTTCAAGAAGAAAAATATATTTGACTGTTAATTAACCCAGTCTGTCTGTCTGTCTGTTGGACCCTCATTTCAATTTCAAGTTAAAATTAGTAAGGCAACAGTAKCTATGTACAGTGATAATGTTGGACCATGAACAGAAATGCAAGCTTAGAGCATCTCCACAAAGCTATGAACCAGTGACTCAGGTCCTAACTTCAATTGCATTTAAACTGTCAGACTGGGTCTTCTAGTTCAGCTTTCAAAGGCCACTATTCCCTCTGGGACAGCAGTGTGCCAGTGTAATGCTAAAACTCCTTGTAGTTTTAGGGTGGATTTACCTAAGGCTACTCTATTTCATCTTGCTCCTGCCTGGGGCCTTTAGTCTCAGGCAGCTTTTCTTTCAATGTTGCTCCTCTTTTTTTGCTTCTTGGTGGTAAAAATATGATGTCAGTCCTGATTTGTCACTTCACAATCTTTCTAGTAACTACTAGAGCGCTGAAAAACCCAAAAGTCTCCATGGAGTTAGAAGACAGAAAATACTTGAAAATTAGCAATAATGACCACATTTGCCTAGGCAAAGACAGAGAAACCTAAAATTTTGCTGAATGATTAGATAGCTTTTCTAACTTTTTTTTTCCCTCTACCAGCACTACACCTAAATACAGATTGTTCTGCACCTGAACCTCTGAATTCAGTCTAACAACCTGTATCACAGCAATTAGTTCAAATACAGCAGTTGGCAAACGTCAGCTCTTCAGTAGCAATAAAATATTGTTTATTGGTTAGCAGTACACTGTTAGAAATGTTCACAGGGACATTTCATGTTATGTCTCTCATCTTTCTGTTTTCCTCTAGGGTAYCAGCACTAAAAGAAAACAGGCAATATCAGTAGGTTTATTTTTAGTTTGTAAGTTTGTATTATGTTTTAGAAGSAGAAATCAAATTATTGATACATCACTGATATCTGATAAGTTTTCAGTTCTGAACTAGCTTAGACCTATATTTTGACATAAGATTCCATTRAGTCTGAGGCTTATACCCAGACAAAAACAAACAAAAAACAAAAACCCAACCCCACCCTAGTAAATTTCCTTTGTTTAAGCAGTTTAGTGTAATTGTTGTTATGACAGACAACCTATTTTGAACAGAGGCTCCTGATTTCAGTTAAAAAATTATGTATGTGCAGCTCTGCTGAAACCTGATGTGATTGATTTTTTAAAAAATGCTTCTTTAGTTGCACACATTGTTTTAAGAAGGACAATTCTGGATAGAACTATTCAAAAGTAGGTTCTCATAAAATCTATAGCTCTTCATACTGGAAGAAAACTTATCTCATAAAGTAATGCCAGGCAAAACTTTGTCCTTAACAAATTAAAGGTCATGTTTCAGTAATTTATTATATGCAGTTGAGTATTAAAGTATGATGTGTTTTGTTTGATTGTTTTAAATGTGRGGGTTTTTAAGTTGAAAAAAAAAGAATCATTTATAGCCATATGACTATATTTCAGATGTTGGTATTGCTGTGAAATTTTGACATCCTTTCTGTATTAACCATAGGTCACCTCCATTGCAATTCTCAGTCCCATTTGTAATATTCTGTAATGTCACTGTACCACTTCATATGCTTGGAAAGAGCRTCTTGATAAGAAATTATAAATTATATACATACTATAATTTTGCCTCAGCACACTCACAAAAATGGTGATTCTTATTTTAAGGTACACCATACCAAAATTCCCAGTCACAGAGAATGTWCTATGTTGTACAGAGAATGTACAATGTACTTGCTAACTTGTTCTTGCGATTAACTTCGTTGTTAAGGGGGAGAAGGGTCCTGTTCTGAAGCTGCCAAGCTTCAGTACAGCATATCTTGGTTTATGTTCCAATTTCATACATTAAAAGCTCCAGTCCACACTCCCATTTATTTTTCCATCTAAAGATATCAAAATTCTGAGCCACAGATTACAGCATCTTGTCTCTTCTGAATACRGGCAACCTTTGCCTACAGCAAATGGTGTTCCCGCACTGTTAGACTTAATTCGGTTCAAGGACTGCAGCATGCTTTGGAGTTACAAACTTTGGTCACCATAGCAGGCAATATGCCATCACACTTTCAGAATTCAGGTCTCAAACATGTGTCACTTCCCATTGCTTATTTAATTGACGTGCTACCATAAATTAAGATGTCTGCATGATGTCTCAAGGGTAACTTTTCCATAGTGTCATAGCAGTACTGTGTTTTCCTATGCAAAATATATAACTCATGCTTGACAGATTGTCTTGCTGACTAACTACTGAAACTTTAAACTTTGTGACCACTCACAAACCCTGTAGTTATAAATTTAGACTATCTTTGCTAATGTGTCTGGAAAAAAGTAGCATGTTCTGGTTAAAGCAGCTTATTCTGATGAGAAGATATGGTCTTACACATAAATTACCAAAAAAAACTTTCCCTACAGAAAGGAAAGTGTGCAGGGAGAAAGACGTTTTTTCACTACTTAAACATCCTGTGATAGTAGTCACTGGATACAAATTTATGGTCTTAAATTTAAAATGTATGTCAGTATACAATGTTATTGAACATGCATGCTGCATGTCTTCTTTGTTGTTGATATTCAGAAAAAAATGTCACTGTCACGAAGAAAAGAGAAAAAATAGGAAGAGCAACAACAGACTAACAGCAGACCACTGGAATAAAGAATGGAAATCTAGACTTTATCAGCCTTTTTATTTCAATGTCATTTARATTGTCATTAAACATCTTTCAAAGCATACATCAGAGACAATAGAATGCTTAAAACTGATTCATATTTTTTTAGTAAAGGAGAGCGCTAAAACTGCAYGAAAGGTAAATAGCCTTTGATGAACATGCTTTCTTTTTATTACCAGTATTAAGGGTATACTCAGAGCTTACAAATACGAGCTTAAAATTCATAMCAGATTTTCCCCTTTTACTGTAGATCAGCATGGACATTAAGAAAACAACAGCCTTAAAAATATGCTCCATTGTCTCCACTGTTTTGAAACATTAGTTTGAAAGTCAGCCTTTGAAATCAATGACAGTGAACAAAAAAGAATGTAGATATTTCACAAGGTCCCAATAACAGATACTGGAAAAATAAAAACTCTGTCATCTTGGCATGGATGTTGAGCAAAATCACAGGATGGAAGATAAGGTCCATATACCTCTGYTGAAATAAACATGAAAAGCTTTTCTGTCAGTGGCACAATGTTGTTGAGAAACTATTTTGCCAAATATACTTGACATTCTTATTTAAGATTATTTAAGATTATTTGATTTACAATGATATTTATTATCCAAGGCTTATTATCTTACATAAGTGTAATGCTTTTTTTTTGAGAATAAGTTAGATATGCAATTAAAGAGAAGAACATACTAGAAAGATCATAACACAGGAAAGTGTTAAGATTTATGACCTTGAAAGAAAGTGTGTTAATTCAATATCACTACTGCCACTGTATTTACGTTTTTAATTTTTTTCACCTTTTTAGTTGATAAAATGTTCCTTCAGATGTTTCTTTGCTTAGGACTATTCTTAAACTCTCACTGTCTATGCTCAACATTGCATAACCTTACATTTTTGAAACAATGAATTTGTTAKACTGCTTTCAGTTTTCACAGATTTATAAAACTTAAATAAATTATGTAGAAGTTTCAATATGAAGTTTCAATTCACATCATTTCTAACTGTACAGTACTACAAAATTGCCTAGTAATTCTTTTTGTCTTTTAGATTCTTTATTTGGTGCCATTTCATTCCTCCATGCAATATAGTAATTACCTCAAACAGAAATGTAGATTATGTGTACCATAGAAAAAGTGGGTTTGGGAGGGAAAAACAGTACAAAAAATTTTATTTCAGTAACGCTTATTTCTCATTTTAGGAAATGAACCAGTTTTTCAGTGTTGTGTATGATAAATGTCTATACAGGGAAAAAAACAATGAAAGAAAAATAAGCCAAGATCTATTTCAGCATAGGAGCTCAAATTTTGATTGAGTTTAATTTGAGAATGGATAACCTAGTTTGAAGTAACTGTGATAAAGTATTACAGGTATTTTTTCTCCAYGAAGTATACAAATGAAGAACCATGTCATCTACTCATTCTGAACTCCTAGTATGTACTAGATATTATCTATGAAGCTAAAATTATCATCAGGAACTGGTATTAGTGTGCAGACCATTCCAGAAAGTCACAATATTGGCACTTTTTGGAAGTAGCTTTCACCTGAAATAAATAAAGCATGCATTATAATGACTTACGAAACTGAATTTTCTGAGAAAATCATTATTAAGGTTTCTGTTATTGCAGGAATTTTACTTTTGATAAAACTATGTGGCATTCATCTGAATCTATATATATCTTGTATATCTCATATATCTTGTTCTTTACACATTGTACAMCATTTCTGAAAACAATTTTGAGAGGTTATAAACAATATTGGTTATCATAGGATTCACTGCAGCTGAACACCACACAGGACTGCTTAAAAAGCCTAATAATGTTAAATATATATATGTATACACATATATATATATATATATATATGTCCACTAGGACCCTCAGGGCCTTCTCCACTGAGCTGTTTTCCAGCAGGTCACTCCCAGTCTGTACTAGTACAGGGGATTGTTCTTCCCCAGGTGCAGGACTCTGCTTTTGCCTTTGCTGAATTTCAGGCATTTCTTCCCTGTCCATCTCTCCAGCCTGTTGAGGCCCTTCTGAAAGACTGCACAGCACTCTGGGGTATCGGCCACTACTCACAGGTTTAGGGGACAACACAAGTGACAGGCCTCCAACTAGACCTTGTGCCACTGATTATGACATTGGATCTACTGATCAGCACTTCTCTCACACCTCGTCACTGTCCACTCATCCAGTCCACACTTCCTGAGTTTGCCTATGATGGTATTGGGAGAGACAGTGTCAAAAGCCTTGCTGAAGTGGAGGTAAAAAATGTCCACTGCTCTCCCCTCATCCATCCAGGAAGTTTTTACACCACAGAAGACAATGAGGTTGATCAAGCATGATTTACCTTTGGTGAATCCATGCTGACTATCCTGATCACTTTTTGTCATCATGTCATACATTAAAAGCTAAGGATGGTACAGTCTGAATGAGGGAATAGGTTCAGTCTGGTAAATCCTAACAATGACAAAAACTTAAATTATAAGGTAACTTCTGTAGGGTCCCAGAGTTCCATGACAGAACTCTGATGTCACTTTCTGAGTCGTAATCACAGTATTAACAGAAGATGTTGGGAATGGAAGACCTTGTGCCAAAGTATTTGTGCTTGCATAATGTATCTAYACTCATAATTGCTTAGAAAAGAAATAGTATACATATTCTTTTATGCCTATTCAGCCATTAATAGATTGAATCTACTCAAAGACAGTTATGTGTCCACTGTCTGGGTGAGACTGAACTTGAAAATTGATCWACATCAAGACATTGAACTTGAACATTCAGCCTCAGCAATGACTAGAAAATGAACTGGTACAAATTCTAAAGGTTTTTTCTGACCTTTCTTCATACAAAAACATTCTGAGACAAATTGAATTATTTTATAAAATCTCTGATCTTAGAACATAGCCAGTTTTCCTTTGAGTTTTGAGATCATACTTGTATGTCTTGGATACACCTCTAATTGCAGGTTTAAATGTCTAAAAAGAAAACATAATTTTAAGCTTTTACAGAAACCTTTAACCTTGATTATGTAAGAATTCTAGTTTCTTGGCTTTCTATTAAGGAATAAAAGAATTAGAATATTACCCTTGATGTATTCCAACTCTTAATGTGTTGTAGCATGCTGTACTGCACAAATTGTGATAAGACTAACCTTTTGAATCAATCCATAACACTTTCTAATAGGGTAACATGCAAAATGTTCTATTTGCTACTCTTCACACTAGAATCACCCTGGAAATCTGATGCTGTACAACTTCAGAAGTAGACTATATTAGAAAAACCCACTCTTTTTGCTTAGCAACCATTTAAGAAAGTATACATTTTTTAACATTATATACAGCAAAAGCTCTTTGAAGCCAATGTTGTTAAAATACATAAAATGATATTAAATTATACATAGTAGATTATACAATATAATTGAACAAAATTTGACTTTTTTACTTCTAGGTGAACTGATATAAATTAGATAAAAAATAATCCCTTATGATTTAATGTAGTCACTAGTCAGTAAAATTATTAAAGCTTCTGCAACAAAACCAGTTTGTGATTATTTAACAGTGAAATTCACAACCCCTTAGCACTTATCCACAAACAATCACTGAAGTTTAGTATTGCAGCTTCAAGATGCTTTCCAGGAGTGGAATCTCAAACTCAAATTTAGCTCAGTGCAAGAGCTGGATAACTTGAGCTTTGTGTACTCACAGACGCCTGCAGGCGTATGTCATGGTCTAGGAATGGGGCACCCCAAGTTAGTGCTCCTACTGAGACTCTCCAAACTGTAAGTCATTTGCTCATTCCCTGTCCCCATGAAGAGGGCTCRACAAGAGAATTGCAGGCACAAAAGCTGAAGATCATAGGTTAAGAACAATTTCTTGGAAACAGCAATGAGATAAGAAAATGAACAGTAACAGCACAATACTAATAAAAAGTGTACGAGAGACATGAGTGATTGACTTGCCAAATGCTCACCATGGAGCCTGACCTGACTGCAGCCATGGCACCCCAACCTCTCTCTCTCTAGCTTGGAACTGGCATTATCCCACTGCTCCCTCTGTCACACTCACTGAAACAGAAGGAACCCTTTTTCCCTGGAAGAGACTCCCCTCCTCCCACCCCGGCAATTATATGAGGTGGTAGAGAATACCCTTGAGGCCTTAGCCACTCCCTCTCCTTGCTGCTGCAGGAGCTAACCCTGTCCTGGCCAGAACCAGGACAGTATATAGTGCCGGTTCTGCCTGTGCTGTCCAGCCTGGCTGCTGTAAGTCAGCTCCAGCTCAGAAAACACTGACAGGATGTGAGGGGAGTGATAATTACCAGACCTAACTACCAGCTGCTCCTCTACATTCCTGAAGTTTCAGCAAGGTGTTGGTACAACACTGACCAGTCTGCAGATACAACACAGGTCTGTCAACACCGRGTGGTCAACAAACCTAAATATAGGATCCATTTTTTGAAGCTACCTAGCTGACTGGGTGTTGCCTTCAGCAGAAAAAGACAAGGGCTTAAGCCTCGTCCTTGSAAGGGAACATAGATCATAAATCCAAGTTTATCACAAACATTTCTGCTATACAATATTAAATTGATAATGGCAAAACTTAGTTTTCAATTAGCTTGATGAAAATTGTAATCATCCTGCCTAAGTGATTAATTATGCCGTAGTTCATTTTTGTTTATTATAGTTCATAACATTTTAGAAAAGCAGATTTAAGTAATCTTTTCTGTCAGTAATGAATTGGGGACAGACTCAGGGAGAGCACCCAAGAGAATCAGCAGTTCCACCTGAGAGACTAGGCATTACTTTTTATTCAACCCTCTAGTTCTCACATTCATCAACTAGGAGCACTGTCAGCCATTAAAATTTGCATTTCCAGTGTTAGCTAAAGAAGCAAACGGAAGAAAAACAGGGAGCACAAAAGATCAGATTTCAAAATGTATTCTATTGTGGCATGCGTTTCATTTTGTATGAAGAGGTGCTATCTAATCTTGCTAACATTTTAAGCAACATGAGTTTCTTGAATTAGATGCATGGGTCGTACACTTAACACTAGAGTCCCCAGGGTGTGACCTATAACATCCCATCTGTGGAATAGCAAATGAAGAAATTACACAATAATTAGTAGATTCTAAGCAAACATTTCAAAAACATGACAGCTTCCTTTTATTTACTTTGATAAACCAGAGATACTTCCAGAAAGAATTTYCATCATATGGGAGTGTCTGGGGTTTAGGTTTTTTTTTTAAAAAAAAGGAAAATTAGGATTGTTGAAAAACTTAGAGCACACTAAAGTTGCAGTTATCATTTTAATGGTCTGATGGATTTGTGTGAAATTTTAATTGCCTTTTTTCTAATTACATTAAGAAATTTTCATGATTRCCTACATAAGCCATCCAGTGTTCCGCAGGATCTTCTTTTCCTCTKTCTTTTGGAAGCATAACAGTTGTCAAGCAAAGGCAAATGAATGGCAACATTAATATTCTTGACACGCTGCAATATTGTGATGATGAATGCCATAAAAGAGACTGTAAATAARAAAATTAATGAAGCAATAACATAAATGGAGGTCATGGGTGTTCTTTCCCCCTCCTTCACTGTTATTAGTGAAGCACTTAAACATGTCCTTAGCTTTAGGTATGTGAGTAGTCCCACCAGTTAATAGTACTATTTCCATGTATAAAATTAAACATTTGCATAAGTGCTTTGCAGACTTGAAGGCTCTAAGTGAAACAATTTACCAAAACTGAACTCATCTTGGTTTTAAGAACAAGAGCAATGGCATGAAAATAAGTTTCCAAGCCCTRTGTCATCAGCCACTCTGACCTGCCACCTAGAAAAACACTGATGACAGGTCGAATAATCAGCCAGAGGTCACACTGGAARTCCTTTATTATAATCAAAAAATGACTTTTTTTTTCTTATTCTGTAGACTCTAACTCACAACAAAAAGTTTTCTTGACAAAAAGGAGAAGTGTTGAGAAGCAGGAACCGTAGAACTGCAGGCTTTTTACGTTGGTGGCAAGCAGCTGTCACTTTGTATAGGACAGGATCTGAAATGCTATGCTCCAGAAGGCAGCCCCAGAGGCAGATTCCTGCCTTTTTGATGCCTCGCTGAATATTCTCTACCCTCCCTTGAAATCAACAACTTCATTAAGATCTTGTTTTCATGTCAGACTTCCATTTTTATGGAAATATTTATTTCCATAATATTAATTAGCAGATACACATACCTGCTMGGGGACTGCAGACAAGACATATGTATTGCTTATCTGAGTAATTGAGCATCTCACTTAAAAATGAGAGGTCTAAGGAAATTAGAGTCTAATTAGCAAAGATGGACACAGTGCCAAATTTCTCCTGTGTGACTCTTCTGATATCCTTCCTTTTCTGAGTTGTCTCAGTTCTTGAAAAGTTGACTTCTCTTTTTTTCTGGAGATRTTTCAGAAAAATATTTTTCAATTCAACGCATAAAAGATGTCTTTGTTCTAACAGATTCTAAATGCCTAAAAATTGTATACATCCTCTATAAAATTCCTTAAAGTCTTAACCTTTCGATATACATATCATTTTTGAGCACTGTAACAAATATTTATGACTTAAAAAATAGTATTAAACTAACTGTTAAGCATCTCAAGAAAGACTATTACACTACTAGCTACCCATTGTTTTYATTGTTGCAATACACTGAATTTTCAAAAGGGTGTTCCTTCTSCAAGAATGATAGTCCTGCTTGTGCTTATTCTGTTGCACTCCTCTAGGTAAAACAGACTTTTGGAAAATAGCCAGATGGTCTTTGCAGATTTGATGAGCCTTTGGGCTAGTTAACTATAATAACATGAAGGTATTGGTCGTCAGACCTTTAATAGGTGATGAATTGCATTGCTCTCCCCCATGCAGTTTCCATTCACAGCCTGAGTCAATAAGAAACTTTATAAACATAATTTGGCACCTAAGATATACCTAATATGAGCATTTTAAAAGCTACTCTGAATTTATTTATTTAAGAAAGTTACCTCAAGAAAAAATATACATGTGGACATAAGTATTTTTAACTAAATCTTGTTATTGGTTACCCAATTGGAATACTGTGTAGCCCTGGGGGAAAAAAAAATATATATTTTTTCAGATTTTACCTCATTTGTAAGTGGGTTTTTTTTTTTTCATGGGAGGCTGTTATATTGAAAGTCAGAACGAGATTCTTTAACTTTTCATGCTCAGCTTTAACAATTTTAAGTTGAAAACTCTTTCTCGTYTTATTTTATAAAAGCATCTTATCCAGTATGGTTTTATATCCCATGCCTCACATCCCACCCCAGCACCTATTTATATACAGAACACACTTCAGCTTCAGATTTCATCACAGGACCACTATCATGGGCTCCAAAAAAAAAAGATGATATTCACACATTCAGTGAACAGCTGGCAGCTGATGTTTTTAAGTTGGTGATGCTTGAACTTCTCCAGAATATCTCTGTGAATTACCTCAATTTTAAAATACACTGAAAGTCAACAAAGATATTAAAGAGGAGCATATTCACTAGGACTGACTTAAATCGTCAAAGCCCTTTGGGGAATCTGACTGGCACAACTGAGKTGCCAGGCTCTGATTTTTGACATTACTGCTGCAGTAATTCTAGAAGTGCAAGCCTTGTGACCRGTAGTAAACAATGATATATTATATGGAGGTTATTCAGAGACAAGATAGTTTGAAAAAAATGGGTTTTTGGTCATAATCTCAAGGACATGTTATGTGCTATTTGATTACTACTTTAAAATGGCAGTTCAGAAATTTAATTTCAAATTTCTTGGTGATATCTTTCTGCTGGAAAGGAAGTAGAAAAGACATGATTTAAAAAAWTTCCTCTCTACTACTGTATGAAGTAGTATTAGTCTGCAGCTATTCTACATGTATAATCAATCAGGCAAATAATGAGTTTAAAAATTACGAATTTCAAAATTACAAAAATAGAGTATTTAAAAGGAAAAAAAAAAGCTGCAATATGCAGCTGTTCTACCACTCACCCAGGCCATTTTTACTCTTGTCTTCACCTAAAATCATGCCCCTGATGTCAAGTATCAACAAAGGGTAGAATTTTAAAAAATATGTATGAAGAAAAATCTAATGGCTTGGAACTTATATACTTTTATTTTTAATTTTTTTTCCAGAGTATTTCTTCCCACTTGTACTTTTTCCATTTTCTTCTGCATTTGACTTTGGAAATGGTTCTGTTTGCTTTTTCTTTACAATTCTCAAAATTTATCTTGGGTACATGCTAAACATAAAGAAAATATAYTTTTTATTGAAGCTATGATTTCACTCTTCTGTTATTACCTAACTTTAAGATTTCATTTTAGATTAACGTTCATTAATTAGATGTATTTTATACATGTTTGGAATAAGACAGGACAAAATTAAAYATGTACCTGTCAATATTTTCAGTGAAAAAGATAGAACTGAACTCAAATAGTATTTTAGAATTTCACCACTAAATTCAAATATTTTTGGTTTTTATAGTACTTTTGTTATAACACATAGCTAGCTAAAGAATTATTAAAGTTATAAAATAGTTTTAAAAATATGCATGTCAGTTCTCCAGGTAAAACATCTTTTATTCTTTGATGATAGTAGTTAAAATGACAAAACCRACTTTTCTCATATGAAGTAATTGAAATTATATATTTTTATTTATAGATGTTTAGGGGTTAAAACAAATTATTGGAATATTCTTGATTTTCTGTGATAATTATTAATACTTTATTTAATACTCAGATGTTCAACATAATTTAGACTACTTAGTTGTAAGATCAGTGAAGATCTGATCTGAGTCTTAGTACTTCAGTAGTTTTATTCAGTTAAGCAGAGAAATCTTTAAATCAAGCAACGTYGAACCTTTAATATATACCTACTGTCTTCACTGCCAAGTAATGTTATTCTGTCAGATGAGTTTTCCTGACTTTTTTCTATCAACAATCAAGTAAAAAATCTTTGTCAATCAAACATTAGAAAACTGGGAAAAACAAGAAGGAATGAGTTGACTGATGTAAAAAMAAGGGAAGGTTTTTGTACATAGGCTGAGTTTTAAAATTGGAAATCAAGGTAAARTAAGAACTGAAATAGACAGAAAGTCTGGAAACTCTAAGAACATCATGGAATTCAGAATTCACACAAATATGTACAGTGATTGGAATGAAGGGACAGTAAAGTACTTTACTAAATGTCTTCCAGAAGCTAGTGTTGTTTTGTTGTTTGTTTCTTTKTTTCTTTGTTGTTGGTTTCTATTTTCTTGTACAGCCCTGATGCAGATCTCACATCTTTCTTTCCAAACCACCCCCATTTTCTGCAAGGATGTTAGGAAGCATTTAGCCATGACCCATCCCTTAATCCAGTTCTCACACTGRTGGAGAGACCTCGAAATCCTTGCTTCTATTTTTTYCCCCTGAAARCTGCTAGGGAGATCCTTCTATTGTCTARGAAGTAGACAATAATTGAAGTCTGCTGAGTTGAACAGAGATAGTTTCAACACATGTAGTTCTAGTAATTATCAGTTGCCTTGGAGTCCCTAACATTTGACCTTGGTCTCGCAAAATAAACACACCTATTCCYATTTATGAAACTGAAGCTGCCATGTCTAGTTTTCTGACAAATGGAACAGAATTTCAGGTGAAAGCTTTTCACACATGGACACTGCAGGGCTTTGGAGACATTTGTCTCTAAACCCAAATGTTAAGAATGGAGGTAACTGATCACAGATATTCAAAAATTTCATCTTCACCCAGCTGTTCCACCTCCTGTTTCCTGCATTATTTTATGAATGGTGTGCTTTTTCTTTCCTTGCAGCTGTGTTGTATTTTTAGATTTTAATCACATTTTAACAATTGTTACACACATACCTTCTGACTCACTATCTCAATTTTTTTTTTCCAAGAAATAAAATTTCCCATTTTGACATTAGTGCTTTCTCACAGCTCTCCTACAGACTTGGGTTAAAGCACCTATTGTTTTTTATAACGGTTTATCTTTATCTCCTCAGATTTTTCTTTTAAAAGTGTTTTTAGAAATTTATAAAGAAAATGTTTTAATACTCTTCATGATGTATGTTTACTCTTAGTTTAAAGATGTTAATGCCTGAGCCTTTAGTGGATGGGCAGCTATTATGTTGATATTTTGGCACAATTTCCAGGACATTTTTGACCTGGATGATCTAGGAGCCTCTCAGGAGATGTTTGGGCATAGGCAGTGTTWAGACTAATTGGGCTGTGTCAGAAACTATATTATCCCTCTTTATTGATATGTATAGCTGCGATCATAAATCTATGCAGTGTGAGAGGAGCATGTACCAGAGGTTACTATTTTGACCTATTTACACTTCTCAGGGCAAATGGACTCCCCAGGACATCCAAAACAGGAGATTGTATTCCAAAATCAACTTAATCAGTACCAAGTAAAAGGAAATAAACCCTTTTCCTCATTCGGTTTACAGTGAGTTTCTGGTCTTAGGGCTCCCCAAATCCATAGAAAAAAGATATTCATGGAGATTTTAATTGGGCCTCATAAAGATACTGGAAAAAGGTGTGAAATCAGCATTGCAATTTTATACRCCATTAATCCTAAATAATATCTCTGATGACAGCCTTATAGGATATTTCTAGAAATTTAATTGTAATTCAGAAGTGGTCCAGCAGAKAAAAGGATTGGTCTTAACTCTGTTTCGATTCTGTGGAAAATCATCTAATTTGTAGGATTGTAGCATAATTCAGGTTGGAATTAGCTTGGGACGTTAYTTAGTCCCAACTTCTCGAAATAAGGTCAACTTCACGTTGAACCAAGTTAATTAGGTACCTTAAATGAAAACTATGTTAGGCTTATTTTTCAGTTCAGTTTCCCTCCTTCCCAGAAATCTTTCAGCTGAGATTGAAGCAAGAAAATATTCCTTTTTATTTTCTCATAGTATTATTAGTACTTTATAAAAATGAGTAATTATGAATACTTTATATTGCTACTATTTTGACACTAAGTAAAAGCAAAACAGTATCTGTAATACAAAATTCATCTGCAAAGTGGATTTCTTTATAACACTGGGTTTTCTAAAAACATCTTAATTTATTTCTCATAAATCTCAGTCATTTACTGGAATTGYTACAGTCAATGCACTATGTATTTAGAGAATTTATTTTAAGGATAATTTTTCTATCAGCTAGTTGCTTGTTGATACATTGCCTGGGGTATGCTTTTACAGTCACTTGGAAAAATGTTATAAGCAGAGACATTGAGAAGAAAAAAGGTAGAGGAGAAAATCTTTACCTACTGAGGTACTTGGTGAAAGTACTTCAGTAAGAGAAAAACAACTTACAGTACAAAGCTAATTCTGAATATCTCCTTGAGTACACAAAATACTGACAGAATCCTTTGAATGACATTGTTCCACTTAATGTGTGTTGCTTTCAAGGACAACTGGAGATGTATTATTTGCAAATCTGTATTTGTACATGTAAAATGAAAAAAATCTCAACCAAACAAATTAAAAAAAGACAAAACAATCCTGAACCAAGAAACTGTTTAATACAGGATCATTTTATGGTACATAAAAATTTTAACTTTTTTAATATTAATTCRTTACACTGCTCTTTTAGCTATGTGACTCATAAATTGTGGTTTATAGATACTTTTAGGAATTTTTTTTTATTTACCCCAAGATAGTGTTAGTATTATTAAAAAAAAAAAATAAAATTCGTTTGAATTGTATTTAATCAAATCAGATAAAGATTTCCCAAAGAGAAAGATTCACCGCGGAAGAATACTGAATCATACCATATAACAGTGAGGCATTCACATTCATCAGTATAGTGCTTGCATCAACTCTCTTACAGATATAAATGGATTAAAGTGAATGTCATTGAAGAAAAAAAATATTTCAAAACAGATAATTCATCATGGTTTTAAACTGTCCTGCTCTATAGSGGACAAATAATACCATGAGTTTCTGAGTAAAACCTTTTATTTACTCTAATGATAGATAGTAAATGGTGTTCCATTTTAGGGAAATTATGTTGACCTGTCAAAAATTCCTATAAAAAGCTTAGTCCTGCTCTGGGTAGATTTAAACAGTTCTAATACAGCTGAAAAGACAAACCAGGACTTGATGATTTTCAGCCCCATATTTGGAATCTTCTGAACTTTACTTTTGGATGTCTGGATAGAAGATACTCAAAAAAGCTGTGTAGAAGCTTGATTCTAAAATTTAGGAAAAGATTTTTCAAAATCTTGAAATAAAAATTTAGGGAAGAATGTTCCTTTAATCTTCCATTTTTCGTAGCCAAAACCAAAAGTTCTTGTACAGACTGAAAGTACAAGAAGTATAACACAAAATGTTATTTACACATTTCTTGAGCTTAGGCCAGTAGAAGGCTATTCATCAGTCTTCATATATCCCAGATGTTGTATTTGCAGCAAATGTAAGATGATTCAGGAACAACAAAATTCTACATCATCGATATTATTTTAATACAATAGGATCTTGTGGATCTTCATAGAAGGTAAAATGTTTATTCCAATCCAACAATATTCTTTAATGTAATAGTAAGCAATTCAATACTCAATAATATTTAATGCAATGGCTGGTTTCATAGGAAAGAAAAACTGTGCCAGAGTACTGGCTATACAACTTGGTTAACCGAGTCAAAAAAGRTGTTAAGAAAATTGCTCCAAATCACATAACAACAAATCATAAGCAGGTAATTAAAAATCCCAAAAAGTAATTTTTTTGACATGTGCACATCCTTAAAAATCAGAGTAGTCTCCTTCATTTGCACTAGAAGTAGCTTTCCATGGTAACCTGTAAATGATGAAGACATGCTTTATGCTGAGGCCTTATGAATGCCTTAATATTTCTTAATGTTTCTTGTGTCCTAGAGGCCAGGTCCTACCAACCAGTCAATCCCTCATAAAACACTGCTTCTACTCAAAGTGCATACAGCTCTCTGAATGTCAGAATGATTARTAGTGTATTTATGTAAACTACAGGAGAAATGAGCATGGTCCTAAAGGATTTCTTAAGGAATTAATTTGAAAGCCTTAGACACCCTAATTTTTTTCTGCTGGGACTTCAGACCTAGCTGTGAGAAAGGGTCTTCTATTCATTATTTGGATTCTGGGATTCCCATTCACTGAGGCTTCAGCTGGGTCTTGCACTCAAACTTAGTTAAAGATGCCTGACCTGTGAGATGTTTCAGTTGTAGATTCCTTGTTAGGTAGTTTTTGAAATTCATTACAAATAAAGTAGAATCTGACAGAGAACAAACGCTCTTGAGTTTATTTAAAAAAAAAGTGAAGACAACAAACAAACAAACCAACAAACCAAATCTGTGTGGCTTCCGTGCTGGCTAAGGTACTGGAAATCCTAGGAGTTTGACTCTTTTTTCTACCACAGAATTCACACCAGATGTTGTGAATTCATCTGTGGGCACATTCAAAATATGAATGAGGACTTTTTTTTTTCACTGTGATACAAATCACACTCTTTACATAAGAGGCACGCAGAAAACTTACCCAGAAATGAAAGGGCTGCCTTGCAACCCACCTTGTAAGAACTTCTGCAGCAAAACATAAGGTCAAGGTAGCAAGGACAATATAGTTCAGTCTGAAAGATATGACAAGATATGAGAGGGGCACTGCGAAGGGCTTTAAGCAGTATTGTCCTCGTCACTATACAATCTGCAGGGAAAAGACTTGAATGCAATCCCTCATTTTCCTGCCAGGGAAGACAGCTGGCTCACTCAGGAGTAGAATCCGAACATCAGCTGACGTATCAGAATATGGGCAACTGGGGCTTGGGTCTGAAGGAAAACTGGAACCCACATTAGTATAAACATGTAGCAGCTGTGCAATCAGCTCTAGCGTAGGTTAGATTCTCCATAAAATTTGCAATTGTGTAAGTTTCTGCAGTTGAATAATTTTGACTGTGAATTTCTTCTCCCTCCTTTTCATATGGAAAGAAGAGAAGGTCTGAAGATTGCACAAAATATGAACTCCTAAAGAAATTTCCTAACGAAATTCACTGTGTAAAAAATGCAAATAATTTGGCTATATGAGTAGAGCTTTCAAGACAAATTACAGACACTTTCTTAGAAGAGAAACAAACCTAAAAGAGCAATATTGAAATAACATTAATAAGAGTAAGCACCTGAAACAACAGAAGTGTTCAAAATGATATTGAATAAAAGTTTAGCTGTAATGAATGAGAGAAAAAGATCTTATATTTCTACTGCTTGAAGCAGGTTCTGTTAAATTGAGTAAATTAGAAATTATATCTTTTTGCTCTGGAAACTAAGCAGAAATTTGGGGAGAATGTGCAAAATCAGACTACTCTCTTTGGCTACTTATTCTAAAAAATATTTAAAAACAATCATTCTTCAAACTTCACGTAAGCACTTCAAACACATGCACAAAATTCATAAATACTAAAGATAGTGAAAATAACGCAGAAAAGCTCTCATGCTCTCAGTTCAATAGTATTTTTGGGAAGCTATCAGGAAACGAATCAATTAAACACTAAAAAGATATTCATAGGGCCTCATCAGGAAAAGATATTCCTGTCTGCTCCCCAGCCACAAGCCCTGTTACATGGCAACTTTCATGCTAAGAAATATCAATTCCCTCTGGATTAGTTTCTTAAATTCACAAGATTTACCTGCCTTAAACATGGATAAAGTATCAATGTATTATATACAAAATGTTATTCATGGATTAAGATGCTGGACAATGTAATGAAAACATTATTGAGACCAATCAGATCTTGGCAGAGGTGTGGTATGAAATATTACAGTATTACTTAATGACTCTTTTCCATAGCTGAAATTTTTCAAATGTGAAGAATAAATTTATAGGCAAAAATGCAGAGAGAAAACACACATACTCTGCTAGTATAAATCAATATTGTTGACAACTCACTTGGAATGAGTCAAACTAGTCAGAGTTTCCACCATAAAGGAGTCATTCTTTAGAGAGGAGTCAGTTCAGAAGTGAAAGAAAGAAATAGGAAATGGATTATAATGGGATGGTCTAGCAACGTAATTCCATATACTTTGTGAGCTGCAAGACAATCAGATGATTTAGCACCATTCAGTATTAGTAGCTGTAAGAACCTCACTCTAAATTTGTCAGTGGTGAAATAACCTTTTGCAGCCTATTCTTCCTCCTCCATGTTTTTGTTTGGTTGGTTATGTTTTTGGGTTTGGTTTTTTTCTAATACTACTACTAATCTTTAAATCCTCCACCTCTGAAAAAGGTTACCTCTATAAGCAAAGCACAAGATCTGACTTAGCCTAGTACGACTGTCAGTGACAGTGGCTCATCTCTAAAATTAGATTCAAAAAAGAGCAATAGGAATTTTCTAAGTAATATGATTATATTGCAACAAATAAGGATAAGGGCATGACTGACTATTCTCTGACATCATTACTAGCTCTTCCAGGGAAGAGTGTGGTCCATACTCACTGTGTTAGTATTGACAATTCCTGAGTATTTCTTCCCYCCAGAGTAACTAGAGTTGCTCTTGTAAGAAGCAATTCACTGCTATGAAACCATAACCCCTTTTAAAATAATTTAACACTGTTGAAAAACACTACCATCCGTCAATAAATGGAATAATAGGTGTTCCTAAGTTTCTTCCTCATTTACAGTGTTGGAAAATAACACCTTCATATTTTTCTTATTTTTGTCTGCCAGGAGAGGTGTGTTTACTATGAATTGACTTTGCAGTAGCTATTTACAATAGCTATATTTACCAAATTCAACCTTCATTCCAGAGAGCTTTCATGTATCTTACAGCTAAATGAAGAATATCTACTTCATGACATGGAGAATTAATGCAATGCGAGGGTGTGAAAGTTCAATACTTTATCTACGAAGAACAACAGAAGGTATTTCACAGGTGCTTTGTCTGTCAGCCTGTAGCAACTGGAGAGCCAAAAGCAAAAGTACCACTGTGGCTCTCAGATTCTTGCAAATGCTTCCAAATATCATCTGCAGAGGTTGATGATTGACAATACATCATAAACATATACATACATACATAAACTGCTGCCTTTTAGGCACAGTTCAGTAGACTTCTTGAGTTCACTGACCTGATGCAGTTGCATAAATACGTGTGCATTTCACTTTCAGTATGGCACTACACCACACTAAAACTTGCCTCCATTTGCATTGCTTCCAAAGCACCATCATTTGAAAGGRTGTAGCTGCTGGATACAGACCGTGTACTGTTTAGAGGTGTAGGTGCTGTTTGTGACTCTGACATATGGCATGATAAAGGACATGTCACTACACTGTCACTGCATTTACCATCTCCAAATATACAGAAAGACAATGGCTTCCTCTGTAAACGAGCAAACAATGACAAAGTGTAATGTCAGTATTGACTTATTTTGAGAGACTGTCTAGAGTTGTGTCCACAAGATCAGAACATCCAAAACAAATTAAAACTCTGCTCTAATAGGGAGCTGTGAGGATTGCACTGTCTGGTTTAAGAGACTTCGATCTTTTTCTTGTTGTAGTAGTGAAGCCCMAGAAAGTATTTTTTCCTTCAAAAATTGCTACAGTCTCACTGCCTGCCATTAGCTAGAAAACAACATTCTTTGTCCCTAGAGAAGATCCTACCTGCAGTGTTATATATTGTATAGTGCAGAGCACACTGTTGGCAATGAGCAATCATAATAAAGGCATTTGACTTYTGAATGTGGCAGCTAAATGTGTAGAAGACTAACTCTACTGGGAAAAGGAGAATAGGCAATTTCCAAAATGTTCTGTTCCTGATGCGTGTTAATCTTCCTGCCTGTGTAGGTTGAGTGGACCAGAGCCCCCACACAGGCTTGTGCCAGAAGCACAGATGAATCAAAGTTGGGGAGCAAGCTTCATGGAAAAAGAATRAATTTTTTGCAAAAGTATCCCAGATGACTGAGGATCTACATGACAAGTCCTGTTGAAAGTTCCAGCTGAACCCACCCCCCCCCAAATTTCAAACTGCTGGAGATATAGATGTACATGCAATATATACACAGTCATTCCATCTTGAGCATTGTTGCTYATTGTTCTCATTGAAAAGCATATTTTTCTCTAGTTTTATGCATATTCAAGGATTAAAATAAAGCTATGTTAAAGGCTGAATTTTGATTTAAAAACTGACAGCTGTGCTTTTCTGGGACAATGCAAATTCTGGAGTCAAGAGAAAAGGACATGATGTCAGGATGAAAAAAAAAAAGRAAGGTGCCAAAAAATGGAGGGTGGATTGCAGTCTGACTCACTCTATATGCACCTTCCTAGGAACTTCTAGCCATAGGAAAAACAATGTTTGCAGCACTGATACCTCACCCCTCCTCTTCAAGTTATATGCAAAACAGAATTTAAAACTATAAAGAAAATTAAATACTGAAAAAATTAAAATTACAGGTGAAATTCATGACACTCAAGCATGGTAAAGACATATCTAAGGTTATAAGAAGTCTTAATTTCCTTGATAATTTAGTGGGAATTAGATTATAGTAGATAATAGAACTACATGCCCTTTCTTAAAATAAAATTAATGAAATGTGTAGCAATATAATGTAATACTGTGTAAGTAGTTGTGGGTTTTTTTGAATGCTGATGAAAAGAGTTTGAAGAACCAACGAAGACTTATCCATCTCAGTCTGGGACAGCCAAATGAGGCAAAATGAATCCCACCACTCATCTTTAAAATCGTGTGAAGAAAAAGGCTTCAGTTACTGCAGCAGTGGTCAGCAAAAAAAGCTGAAAGCTTTTGAACATGTGGCAAAGGAGAAGGCATAAACTGGAATGAAATAGATAGTATGGGGAGTATGCAAACAAGAAATCTGTGAATGTCAAGAAAATTATTTGAAGTATGAAAAATTTAGGTTAAATGTATATTTAGTTATATTTCTTGCTGTTGTATTAATGCTTATAGAAGTCTCTGTCAGAGCTTTTGAATTTTTTGTTTTTACATTTGAGACATGATTTGTTAAGTRTTAACCCAATTCTTGTGTCCTGGTTTTAAATGAGAAGTTTTGCCATTTTCTGTGTTAACTTCCCTGCTTTTTCTGAGATAACAGAGCTATTCCATCTCAGTTCTGCTGAGGATCTCCCTACATCCTAAAGTAGAAGGAAGGATTACAGATGGATAAAACCAAATAAGTGTAAGAAAAAGAACAGATAACCTTCAAATGCAAGAATAAGCATAACAAAAATCTATTCATAATCAAAGCATCATAGGAAAGGGATGTTAGTGATGCATTTTAAAGAGATTATTCAATTGAGGCAAAATAATAACTGAGAGATGTTGCAAGGCAACTATTTACATGGAAATTAAAATTTTATTTTTATTTGATCACTGTTGTTGTGATATTTTCATGGAGGGATTATTTTTCAAAGGCTAAATTGAAAAGTACACAACAGAAATCAGAGCAGTGCTTGGGAGAAAACTGCATTAGCCCAGAAAGCTGTCTACGTTGCTGGAGAGTAGAGACAAGAACATGTAGCAGGCACACAATTGTAAGTGCTGGTTTATGCAAAYGTTTGAAAGGGAGGTATAATTCAGGAGTGGATATTAGTGGCCCTACTAAATCCCTTATGAAATCTCTCAGGTGTAGCAACCTTAATGTTTCACGTGAGCAGTTACCTCTTCAGACTGATGCAGAGAAACAGGCTCTCCTGTGACCCATCGCCTGTCTTAACTCCTGTCTATGTGATGATAAATTGCTCTCACCAAAAGGGCCTCCATTGTCGATTAAATGTGTGATGTGCATATTTCAGCAGTGTRTATTATTTAAAGCCTGAAGTTTTTTTATGTTTTCTTCACTCATTCTCTTAAGAAATATTGAAAATGTTTTGAGGTAACATTTTTTACCTTCATTTTGAACTCTCAAAGATACTGTGCCATCTTCTCTAGTCAGCTACATTATCAAACAGTAGCCAGCTACGGTATCAAATTGAGGTTRCTGTCACAGTGGCACAGAGGACAGAAATCTTGTAAAGGGTAGGAACTTATCTTTCAAAAGTCAGAAGGTCCTGTGATTTGTAGCAATATAAGATATGCCCTTACAAAAACTAACTTTGGTTTCAGGTGTCTTTTTCCAAAAAGATGAAGCTAAAAAATGTAAAGGTGAARTTGAGTTAAAAATGAATTTTTTATGCAAATACCATATTTTACTTTCAAATTCCTAAGTACAATTATCCACCATGTTCCAGAAAGATAGTGATAACTAAAAAAAAGCAGATAACAGTTAAGTACTGTAGCAGACCAGTTATGGTGAATGCTAAAAATTACTTCTTTACAAATTCATTCTCAGCCCCTTCTGTTCTTTTGATTTATGTGTCATATGACTTCTTAATCTCTAGATTTTATCTTTTTTTTAGGTGCCCCACTAAGCAGCTTACATTTAAGGGAGAGTGGGAAATAAAATTGGCTTTATTTCTGTACAAGGCAGATTGCATCTTCCCCAAAGGCTTTTTAYGGTAGTTCTTTGCAAAAGATATTACTTTTTCTCTGTGTATACCTGCAGTGTTCATCCAAATTAGTCTTCATGTTATACAAGAAATTTCTCATTAAAGGTATAGGCAATAACTGTTCATTTTTTCCTCCAAAGAATATTTCAGCAACACAACACATCAAAATTATCTAGCAGAATTGTGAAATGAGAAGGAGAGAGATGAAGGAAAGTTGAGACATGAATAGTATCTCTCAAATCTTTCTGGAACAAACAACTTATTTTAGCACAGAGGCATATCAGGTTATCATTGTGTACAAAGACCAATACTGAGGTCAAAAGGCTGTGCTACAAACAAATTTGAAAGAGATGACCATACAAAACACAAAACCAAGTATCTTTGCAAATTTCTACATCCATAGTACTTGTAAGAAATTTGCAAAGTTCTAAAGGATTTTGCTTAGATAGATAGATAGATGGATGGATGGATAGATAGATAGATAGATAGATAGATAGATAGATAGATAGATAGATAGATAGATGGATAGATAAATGATAGATTTTTTTAAAAATAGAAATAGCACAGCAGAGACATCAGAACAATTATTCTGTTAATTATTATTAACAGAATAATCTGATTCTTATTGAAAAGAAAAAACCCCATCCCATTACAAATCAGTTAATAGAAGGTGGGTTTTATTCCATGTATTTTATCAAGCTATCTCATAGAACCTAATAAGTAATGGGTAAAAGGGTTTTCATCAGATAAATTGATCATCATTACTAAGAATATCTTTGCGTGTCTATACAACTACCTGTAACACTTCCTCAGTGTACAGAATTTAAAAAAACCCATAGGCTCCACATTAAGGTTTTCTGGGTTATTTGTCAATCCCTTATAATTGTAGACAGATACCAGTTTCTCAAGATCTCATTCCTGTGACACGTTCTGCCTGCTGCACCARCATTTATAACTGAAGCAGTCGTTACAGCTTGCTCAATGTATTCAGGAAACTACCAGATCTATTATGTGAGGATTCATCATGAGCGAAGATATTTCAGATGAAAAAAAAATGAAAAACTGTTTCCTGTATCAAAATCTGTTTTCATTGTGATATTCATTGTTATCACCAGCCAAGGCTGCTACATGAACAAAAAAAAACCCAAAAAACCCCAAGAATTAGTTCATTGATTTTGTAGTGGCTTTTCCGTTCAGGAATGGACTTATAACCACAAATGTCAAAACATTTTCATCAAGAAAAGCAAAGCCAGTACATTTCCCTGATTATAGTTTTGGTGAGACTTGAAACAACTGCAGTTTTCACCAGTCAAAACTTAAGATAAATATTTGCTAGAAACTCAGAAGTCTTAACAAACACCAAAACAATCCTCCCATAATATCTTGACAAAGCAGGATTAATTTGTGACTAAACGATGATGAACAATGCTGGCTTGTTAGCATTCCAGATTGTACAAAGCAAAGTGATGCAGAGTCCCCAAGCAGGTGTAAAGGAGAGCCCTTTATTGCAAGAATCCAGGCCTTTTTAAGCAGCTAGCCCTTTATCAGTTACATTCCATGTAACTATAACAAGTGTAATTCAGCCAACCACCATAAAYCACAATGTGAACACTTAATGGTTATTTAACTTGTTTTCCTACCTCCAGTTCATGAGAGTCACTTTCCCACTGTCATTTTCTGTTTAGCCAAAGTAGCAGACCTGAGCCATGATTTTACAAGGATGACAAGGACCTTATTCTATAAGGTTTTATCTATACGCAACATCCAGTGAGAACTTTCTAATTATCCACAAGGAGGGTATTATCTAGGTCAAGTCCAAATCACACAACCTGCATGATACCACTACAGCATTCAACTTTTCCATCATCATACCATCTCTCCATGTCTTGTAATTATTATGTTCTTTCCCTTCACTATTTCTCATGAATCATCATGCAGATACAGATGGCACCAGAATAAATAAATAAATARTCAGTGTTATTTCATCTGTATTTATAGCAGTGATTTTAAATGGACAATTTGTAATCCAGAGAAAAATATAAAGCAAACCCAGAACAGGAAAGTTGTAGCTAGACAGAACACATACCACATACTCATTTGCTACAATATTGTACATATTCAGTGCAATACTTATTCATATTTTCAGTGTAGAAAAGTGTTATCCTGACTGCTAGAGTTTCTCCTTCATGTAATATAGGAGAACACTACATACTTAGAAAACTCGGTGCAAAGAAACTCATTTGCTTTGTGGCTAAAATATTTTGAATATTGTGCAACAGTACCATAAGAACAGGGATATCAGTAATTAAATTATAACTACCTTTTATTTTCTTATGTATTACTTTGATCATTTTTTTCATATTTAAATAATTTAGGGAAGCCAACAACAACAAAATTATGCAACTATTTTTCAACATTATACAGAAGCCTATATTATGTCATCTAAAAATTTGATTTTCACTACAGATACTCAGTCCTTCTTATTCTTGCTTTTCCTCCATTTTATTACTGAAATTGCAAGTAGTGAGAAAGAGCGAGGAAGGGAAAATTAAAATCAATAAAGCAGATATTAATACATGACTGCTTCACTTTTCTGTTTCTTAGTGAGATAAGATTTCAGAATTAAGAACATTTATATCATTTTAATTGTTTCATTAAATGTCTTCTACAGCTCTGTCACTTAAATAGCACTGTATCCTACTTTCCAGAAATATAAGTAGGACAGGTCCTTTGGTCTAAAAGCTCAAATTCAGGCAGATATTGGATGTACAGCATCTGTTTCACCTGCATAAAATTCCACTAACYAGGAAGACATAAGGCTGCAATGATGTTGGGAGAAGTCAGAAATAATCACTGCCATCTGATTTGGTTAGAAACTCCATTACAATTCTCCCACTGGGAATCACACTTACCTACACCTGGGTCAATGTGAATATGCATGAAGAGTGGCTCTAGGAAGCTGTAGGGTCTTGGCTAAGTCAGGACTCCCTGGAAGATCCATCAGAACTTTATTAAACCACAAGCTAACCTAGAAGGAGATGTGATGAAAATGCAGGGAAATTCATTTCCCCCCCTTTTTTTATGTTTTGTTTTTAGGCCTCAACATCTCTGTTTCAGAAGTCTTTTTAGGAAATACCATCTTGCATACACTGTATTCAAGCARAATAAAAGAAAAGGAGAAAAAAAGCTTCAAAGAAGTAGATTCTGATCTCTTCCCATCATTTAGTGCTGCTGCAAATAAAAAGGTCAAAAGAGAGAAAGAGAAATGTTTCCTACTGTTCTCTTATACTAAAGCTTTTTTTATTTTTTTTTTTTCCAAAGAATCAACTGGGAACTGAACTGAGATTATTCCTTTTTTTCAGATAAGTATCAAAAGCCCTCTAGTAAAGAGGTGCAGTGTGGAGATGGATCACTTTTGTCAATCACTGTCTGAATAGAAGCCATTGAGTAAACCCACTATCTTGGTTGCTAATGGTTGATAAGTCAATTCCATGAACCTTGCAAAAGACAAATAGAAAGCAGATATATCACTTCTGACCCCACCCTTTTTATGTTAGCTCATGAAAAGAAGGCTGAGTTTTAAAGACAAACTTTGAAGGTTTGGTTGTTTGTTCTCCTGTCTGATACAGTACAAAAGGAGCAGGAGAGAGGAAACATGCAAAAATCTAAATGAAGGGATCTGACCTTCTAAAATTGYGTCTGTTGGAGCATTGCTTCTTTAAGCATTGATTGGCAAAGGCTGGCATTAATTTGTATATGTGTTTTTGYTGTATGTTAAACTATCATCCTCTTTGCAATACAGATTATGCTTGGATACTATCAGGGAGTCTTAGAATTTCYCTTATTTAATATTAAGAAATGCCCCTTTCATTGGTCTGTTCCTCCTAAAGTTATGTTTATAGAACTGGGATTTATAAGGAGGTTTTTTCAAATTATTTATATGTAAATAGCTCTCGGTTTTCTTCCATCTTTGTAAATTGTGCAGGTCTAGACTAATACAAATTTGCAATGTGAGTCCAGAAACAGAGATTTATTGGGTTTACATAGTCTGTGCCTTCTTTCCAATCACACAGTGATACTCAGCCTTAAACTACAATGCCTTTTTTTCTACAAATAGCTACAAACGGCTGCAAACATTTATACAAACTAACTTTCAAAATAATATATAAACATACAGTACTTAGCCTTCACACTGTGAAAAATATACTTCACACAAAGGAGCATGATACAGAGCTCCTCATGCAAAATGGCAACCAGCTTGGTTCATCCACCCAGATAACCCAGAGAATGATGACCTGGACCATTACAGCCAAACACCAGCCTCACCCCAGGGCAGTGCCTGAGCTGGGGTTGTCTGCCCTTCTGGGCTGAGGGGGAAATCCTCCATCCACTTACCCTTATTACGCTTTAATCTGCTTCCTAAGTAGGACAAGCATAAATATGCTTCCCTGAGAACTTATAAGAAAGTCGTCCCAATTAGCACTTATCACTGCTTCAAATGGCAGTGGAGGGGGAGGGAAAATCATACATCTTAAGAGTTCACAACTCTTTGTTTTGAGGATAACAGTGACAAATACCCAACAAAAACTTAGCTGCAAGTTTACACCCAGCAAAAATGCATGATTATGTTAGCTGTCATATAAAATGGTGAGTGTTTATTAGTGATTGTAGACAGACCTAAACCACRCATTATAGCAAAAGGAAACTGTCTCTGTAAAGAGTTCAACTGCAAAGTTCTTGTGTACTTCTATGGCACCTAGCCCTGGCACCAGATGAACTTCTACCAAACCTCAGCTTCCCTCTATAACAGATTCTGAATTATGATGCTAAATGTTTGCTTCTTTGAACAAGGTTCAACCTGTAGTTATGTGGCAAGGTTTCATGCTGTGTCCCCAGGGCAGCTCTGGCTGTCCCTGACCGCTCGGGGGCTCTGCACAGCCCTGCCCTGCTGGGACATGGTCCTGCTGAGCCAGGCACACTCACAGGACATATCCCAGCCCAGCCTCAGCCTTTCCCTTTGCCCGGAGTGCTGCCTGATCCCTGGGGCTTCCCCAGTGTCCCCATGCTCTACCCTGACCCACAGGAACCCCAGGGAGCCACCAACCCCTGGAGGTGTGGCTGTTTTGGACATGTCCAGTATGCAGGATGAGTCAACTGAAATTAGCAGAGCATTTCAGGGCTACTTTTTATATGATCCAAAGAAGAAAATAGATAATTTTCTTACATTTGCTAGCAACCTTCCCAACTAAATAGATGGAGACATTTTTTCAGTATTTTTTAAAGAGTACTGTGACCTCCAGGAAAACTTCCATCGCTCTGAAGAAGCACATGCCCAGGAAAAGAACAAGTGTAAGCTTCCTTAGTTTTTAATTCTGTCCCTAGCAGATCCCATAAGCTTATTGTTTGATTTTAGTTCACATTTTTTGCTGCAATCACCCTTTTTTTTTTAACCTAAGTATACAGATCACTTGGATCGTATAAATTTTTGAACATAATCCAATAGAAGTCCATATTTGAGAAAAGATATATCATATTCACCATATTCATCACTTTGAAAGACCAGGACTTTATATGTAAACCAAGGTTCCCACTCTAAAACAACCAAAAAAAATCAAAAGCCAATGAAAGGATTTATAGGAGGACATTTTTTTTTACTTCAGTCTTCTTTTGCTTTTAATATAATTAATTGTTCATTCTTTAAAACTGTCTCCTGAATGAATTACTTCATAGACACAGTGGATACTTGAAAAGTCCCTTAACATTTCTAACATTCCTAATGAGCAGATTTTTCTGCATTAACCATGCCCCATCATTGGCTGGAAAATCTAAACTAAACTAGGCCAGGGCAAGACATATAGAGCTTGGCAGTCTTCAGATCTCTGGTGAACTATTTCTGGGAGTGCTAATTACGATGCAATAGTGAGAGCAGGAGCTGCTCATCACTGCTGAAGCACAAGTCAGCGTTTGTAAATGGTTCACCCTGACAGCTGTCTGCTATCTGCACTCCAAGGAGTCCCTTTTAATGTACTAAAACCTATCCAATAGGAAATCTTTTTACCTTTTCCCACCTTAACAGTTAAAAGAATTAGTCTTGTCTGCTCTACCTGCATAACTAGTAAATATGGTGGTACATACAGTTATCATAGCTGCATGTATGCTTAACTCATTCATCAACAAACACAGGAAATACAAAAACAAATGTTTCAACAGGCACCTAGGAATAGTCCATCCTTACAGCACCTTTAACCATATTGTTAATATGGTTCATATTTTTATTTCCTTTCTTTTAATGCCATGATTTTTATGTCTCTTATGTATATTGTGGATACATGTTAAAAGAAAAATTAAAATTCTTTATTTTATATATTATATACTCTCAGAAAGGAAAATTCCTTTTTTTTTTAGCAAGATTAAAAAGTTCGCAGAGTCAAAGTTGAATCAAGTTTAGTTAAAAAGACAACTAGTTATTGAAGACTAAAGTTAATAGTGATAATATGAAAATGTCACTCAAGGAGTTGGAAGAGAAAAAAAACATGCTAATCTTAAGCAGTATCAGTCAATGACTAAGTGGTATTTGATATTCATTAAAGATGGAAGTAGCTCATAATATTTAACTGATGAATGATTAAACTAACAATGAAGTGTTAGATTCTGTGATTTCTGTGATTTGAAAAACTTAACTGGAGGCAAACTAATTTACAATGCAGTAAATTGAATGATCTAAGGGGAAAATTAATTGCTTCGATGGTCATTATGTAAGGAATTCCATTAATCTTTTTGTTCCTTGTTTTGTTTTGAATAATTACCTTATTTTTCTGACAGTCTGATATACCGAAATACAGACCGTCCTGCCATCTGCAAAATAAATATTAGGAAAAATAAGCAGGAATTGAAAGTTTATTCTACCATTGCCTTTGCAGAGTCACAGTTAGTCACTACTAAACAGAAATGAACAATGTCTGTCATCTTGAAAATCATTGGCCAGTGCAGATACAAAACTAAACTTTGTGTTTCTTTCATATTTCTCACAAGTTACCTTTTTCTTTGTTTCTTAACAAAAGGAGTTCTTTACAAGAAGGAGCAACTGCAGAGCTTTGATTGTCATGGTTACTGTGTTTTCAGTACAACCTCCTCCCGGGAAATGGAAGAAGAGGTCCCTGGCTGTATCTCCCAAACTTCAATACTTCTTCAAACTTTACAGCATGCAGCATAATGTAATTTGCAACATTAAAGAAGAAACAATAGAGGTGAAGATACTGTGCAAGATGTCAGAATGAGAAACAAGTTTGAAGCTATGCATCCTTTAAAAGTGGGAAGATAAAAGAACAAGCAATAAAACAGAGATTTCAGAAATTCTGAATTTGACCATCAAATCCTTTGCTGATAGTCTCAATGAGAATAGAAGTAAACAAATAATAAGCACTTACAGTATAGCCTGATGACTGGCATGGAGAAAACCTAGATCAACAGGGATCAATTGTTCTCTGTCTTTTCTAATCAAAAATCCTTAAATATCAAATTAAGCCATTTTATTTTACGTTAAAAAAAAMCCCTAAGATATTATTTCTTCATACAATTAAGAGCTAAGTTATTTTTTTACTACAGGATGCTGAAGAAGCAGATCTTTTTGACCAGACAACATCACAGCAGAAAGGACATCAGGGCTACTAAGCACAAAAAAAAATACCTTTCACTTCAAGCACTCACTCTCACCCCTGTTATAAATTGTGGAAGTCTGGGAGAAAATCTCAGTAAAATATTATCATCTTATTGCCTGTATACTTTATCACTCACTACTATCACTCACTGTTCTTCCAGTATTTAGTATTTGCCAGTGCTGGAGACAAAAGCCTAAGAAAGGAATTTCTGCCTGATTTATATAACTGTCATATGCTTCTAAAAATAAATAAATATGTGTACCTGAAGAGGATGCCTCTCTCAGATGACTTTTTTTTTATCAAAAGTTATCAGACATTCAGAAAAGAACATATCTTCAATTTTTAAATGTTTTTAGTGTGTTTGGGGAACACAAAACACTTAATGATTACAACATAAATTACATTCAACCATATTCGTGCAGACTGCAAACAGAACCAAAGGCACTTTGTGTTCCTATGGTCTAAAATAAGAAGGGCCTACAATTTTACACACCTATAATGTCACTAGCTGCTTGAAGAATTAGGAAAAAAAGGAAAATTAGGAAAAAAAAAGGAAATTAGTCCATCAATTTCAATTTATTCTGGAATGCAATAGATTTTTCTGGCCAGGAGAACTAAACTTTCCTTTTGTTTTAAGGGTATATATCACTAAAAAAATTGTTCCATTCCAGGCATGTAGCAATAATGTAATTGAAATGGCTAGTGCCTTTGTAATACACATCAAGTAATTCACTTGTTTTTACTTTATGATCCACAGTTTTGTCTGACTTAAGGTGGTGAAAATAATAGAATTTTTTACCAGTCAAACCATTACCAATAAAGTGTTGGACTTGAAACATGGAGAATACCTTAGTTGTGCTCTTGTCAGGAGATGGACTTAAAAGCAGCCTGGTACAGGGTCAGATCAATTTTAGAAATGCATGCTTTGAGAAGCTATATTGTGATGATATAATGATAGATAAATGACTAATTTCAGATTTCAATGAAGTTCTGCATAAAAAATTTCAACTGGTCTGAATTTTCTAATTAATCAGGGTTTTTTTACTTTAAAATATTTCAGCAAAACAACATCAACTATGAAAACCTTCTGAAGGAGTACAGGCAGAATATATCTAAGCTTTTCCTTGTTTCATGACAGCTCAAGTGCCACACCACCAAAGAACTAAACTTAGTCAATTCTGCTAAATAGAAGATGACCAATCCATGACCCTGAAATCAAGTAGCAAGAACTGATTCCCATCCGTGCTTGTTAAAGTTGGTCTTGTGTAAGGCAAATTGCCCATGTGTGTCCTGAAAAGCACTCTGTCTTGAATCTCCCCTGGGTCCTTTGTGCTCTATTTGACAAAATTAGTATTTTTTTCTGGAAATGTGGGACGTGAGGTTTTATGGGTGACTTGGGTATACAATGCTGTTGAGAGAGAGCTGGAGGGCTGCCTAAGGGAGAAAGAGCCAAGACTGGTGGCATTTTCCCAGTACCCGTCTGGGTAACCTGGGATCAACCTGCTGGGATGGAGACCTTGACAAACCTGCTCTGACTTACCAACTTGATATACTTTAGCCTTGGACCTGTCATGTCACTACAGATTTGTTCAGGTGTCTGGGCTGACCCTGGCTGGATGCCAGACACCCACCAAAGCTTCTCTATCTCTCCCCTCCTCAGATGGATATGGCAGAGAAAATATAATGAGGGGTTCATGAATTGAGACAAGGGCAGGGAGAGAACACTCACCAAATACCATCATGGGCAAATCAGATTTAAATTACAGATACTGAATTTATTATCAACAAAATCAGAGCTGGACAATGAGAAGTAAAATAAGGCCTTAAAAACACCCTACCCCCCAACCTTCCCTCTTTCTCAGGCCTTCCTCCCCTCCTCAGCAGAGCAGGGATACAAGGTATGGAGGGTACAGTCAGTTCATCACAAGTTGTTTCTGCTGGTGTTCAGGGAGAGGAGTCTTCCTGCTTCAGTGTGGGGTCTTTCCCATGGAGACAGTTGAACATCTCCAGTGTGAGTCCATCCCATGGGCAACCCCCCAACCTTCCCTCTTTCTCAGGTCTTCCTCCTCTCCCCAGCAGAGCAGGGATGCAAGGTATGGAGGTTACAGTCAGTTCATCACAAGTTGTTTCTGCTGGTGTTCAGGGAGAGGAGTTCTCCTGCTCCAATGTGGGGTCTTTCCCATGGAGACAGTTGAACTTCTCCAGTGTGAGTCCATCCCATGGGCAACAGTCCTCCCCAGAAAGCTGCAGCGTGGGTCACTTTTCCACGAGGTGCAGTTCTTCAGACATAGCCTGCCCCAAAGTGGGTCTCCCATGGCATTGAAAATTCTACCAAATAGAGGTAGTGTGAGGTCTCGTGTGAGGTCATCTCCCCATGGGTCTATGGATCCCTGCCAGGACCCCGCTCCAGCACGGGCCTCCCATGGTGTCACAGTCTCCTCTCAGTCACCCACCTGCTCTGGCATGGGTGTCCTCTGTGGGCTGCACATGGATCTCTGCATTCCTGTTGACCTCCATGAGCTGCAGGGGCTCAGGTGCTTCACCATGGGCTTCACCACAGACCACAGAGGAGTCTCTGCTTGGGCACCTGGGGCACATCCTGCCCCTCCTCCACTGACCTGATGTCTGCAGAGTTGTTCCTCTCACACATTCTCACTCTGATAGCATAGGGTTAAAATGTTTCTAAAATCATGGGGATTGTATATAATAGATTCAGGGGTGGGGAGAAAGAAATGTTGGGCGTGGATAGGCCTGGGAAAGGGAACCAGGGCTGGGTAGGCCCTGGGAATGAAGGTTAGGTTTTGTCTTTACTAGATCATGTGAAACTGCACTTGCATAATCATCATATGATAAATGATATGATTGTTAATTGTAATGATTGATTGGTACTTGAATATGATTATTGTTTAATCTTAACAAGAATCATGAGAAACGATATTTGGGGGGGCCTGATGAAAACTACAAGAATTCATGCTTGGATAAGCTCAATGTATACAATAGAACAATATGGGTTTAATAATTAGTGGTTATATAATGAAAGGGTATCAAAAGATGTCCATCTCGAATCCATGTTGGAGTCAGATTTGGGTCTGTACCCTGTATCCCTGATTCCCAGAGCTGCTCCATATAATCATTCTGTGATTATGTGTTTCAACGCTAACACTACCACTGCAACAATCACAATGTACATGACTCCACTCTCCTCTGGACGCAATTACATCTGCACAATAATTCTTATTTTTAAATATTTTAGCACAGAGGAGTTGCCACCATTTCTAGATTGGCCCAGTCTAGACCAGTAGCGCATCATCTTGAAGTTTGCAGGGATTGGCTCTGTCAGATGCAGAGGGAGCTTCTGGCAGTTTCTCACAGAAGCCATCCCTGTAACCCCTCTCACTTCCAAAACCTGGCCACACAAACTGAATGCATCAGCAATCGAGGGTGGCTGGCCATAATTAACATTGCCCTAATTTTCTTACATGGGTGCTGTGGGAGCAGACTCTGGTTGCCACTATCCCATCTGCCTTGCTCTCACCCTTGGTTCCCCATTCCCTTTCCCTTGCAGAGCAGTTGACTCTTGCTGCTGTTTGACAAGAGGTCCCCTGTAGCCCCTTCACTGCTACCAGAACCTTGCTGTGCAAACCCAATACATGACTCTTCACACAAGGGAAGGATGAAGCCAGTCCTGGCATTTTCAAGGTATCAGTTCCTGAATATACAGCAAGAAACGTAGAAGCTGTTAGAGCACAGATCTGAATTAGTGATATACAGGTTTATAATTTTTATCATTAAGGTGGCGTTCTAAGGTGGTAATGTACCATGGTGAATCCCGTCACCAGGATTCAAAAAGTTTGAGGGTTTTTGAGTGATCTGAGGCTCCAAAAATGTTCACTTCCCAGCTCTCCTTTTCTTTGCTGGTGCTGACATTGAGATAGGAGTGTGGAAGGCCCTGAATTGAAAACACACTGGCATCTTCCCACTAAGTGATTCCTTATACAGAAGAATGCTTGTATAGAGCAAAATGCTGGATGAGTGCATAGGATGAGTCAATCCTGTCATTGCAGCTGATTACTAGATAGATGAAATTTGGTTTGATGACCTACAGCATTGCAGATGAACTTGGAATAAATACATAATACAACATGATAATTTCTTAAATAAAAATTAATTAATTCTTTGAATAAATTATTTGGAAAACATTATTACCATATTTCTAACTAAGGTTATAGAGATTTTTCAACACAATCATTCTTTCTCCTTGGCTAACAGGCATCCTTTAGTCAGAGAAGAATAATTTTCATTTACATATATACTAATATATTGTATTTTATGTAAGTATAATATTTATTTTATATACATACTGAAAAGGTTAAATGGGATACAGAGAGCTTAACAGCTATTGGATCTCAAATCAAAATATAAATTAAAGCTGAAATCCAAAACCTGGATATATAAAAATTATAGCAGAGAGAAAGCATTGGGTGTTGGACTCAGTGAGACTTGTGTATCCTTTCCAACTCAAGATATTCTATGATTCTGTGGTTTCACACCACAATTTTTGGAGCATTTGCATACTATATTATTTAGTTTAAATATTGTGTAGAAATAACGTTTTACTACTATTTTTAAATGTCATTGACTTTGTAGTACAAAAATCACGAGTTTTCTTAACTATAACCTCTCTTGTGGGGGTTTATGCAGGCAGAGCTTTTATCACATCTATATTGCATTGTAAAATTTAGCCAGTTCAGGTACAGTCAGTCACTGAGAATGCACAGAACTGTCACTGAGATATCAGTGCACTGAAATCACATGACACAATCTTACAAACGGCATGTGTCAGAAGAAAGAGATGACTTTTTTCTCTCGTAATATTTTCCATCAGAAAATGCCATTTCAGCAAAACCAATTAATTCTACAAGACTATCCATTTCATTAACAATTATATCTAACAACTATATAAATAATCCATTTCATAAGATCAAAGAAATAGATAATTTTGACTTCTATATTAATGTATGCAATCATCTTGTCAATAAAATCAAAACAAAATATTTCAGCCTTACCAAAGCAAACTTATTTTAAATATACCTAAGCAGAACCTTTTAATAAAACCAAATGAAATTTTTCAATTTTCCAGATAGCTACTTTTGAATTCTATATTTTGAATTCCTTCTGGTTCAGGAAATGCAACTGTAAAAAAACATTACTCTGATGAACTATGTCCAGAGGAGAAAAAATTAACCCTGCAAGAGAGCAGTAACAGGATCACACCGGTTTATAAGGGTTTATAATGACTTGTCCTTCTGACTGTTTGATTGGCTTTGGAAATGAATTTCTTAGAAAGTGATAGGCCATATGGACCAGAATTTCTCTTTAACATGTGACTTGTAGACTTCTTCAGGTCCTCCGCAACTGAGATGACCAAAATATTTTCTTAGTTAAGAGATAAAACAGTAAAGTTAAGTAAAGTCTATTTGTTAGTTAAGAAGTAAAATCTTTTGCCTCTTGGACTATGAATAAGAAGCACATGAAAGCGCACTACAGAAAATTTCTGTATTGTTGTTTCTTCTGGTACTTAAAGAGGGTTTTAAATATTAACTGGTTTTCAACCCTGGTGAAAAAAGTGATTACTGATTCCTTTTTCTTCCTCTCTCAGTGGACTTGGAGGCAATCTCAAAAGTTCTGTCCATAAATGACATCACATTTAAAAACTTACTACTCTCAATCATCCTTCACAGAACCCATTGAATTAGAGTATAAACCCTCTATATTTTAAAGCACTGAACACTGAGTCAACATTTACTGAAGGCAAGAGTAATGAATTCTATAAACTTCTATAGATTTTGCTGTTTTTTTAGAATGGGATCTTTCATGTAAAAATAAATTCTCACATGCTTTGGCCGTGAAAATAGCCTTCATTCCCTAAATCAATAGATTTCTGTCTTGTTCACCCTGCAGTCAAGACAGACAGAGCAACGTAACACCTGCAGAAGCGTAGATATCTTTCATCTGGATAGGGTTTTAACTTCAAGGCTGGTATTAGACTTTTTAAATGGTTAGGGCCCAATTTTCAGTTTGTAACAAAGTGCGGAGATATTGTAACCAAAATCACAGTTCAGTTTCTGGTTATGCCTGCTTCAGCAGAGGTAAAATCTGATATTGCCTCCTTCCCAAAGCAACTGCAGGGAACAGGTGTCTCATCACCTCCAGCAGCATTCCAGGGAGCAGCTTTTTGCGGAGCTCATGGTGCTCCTGCAGTGGGGCCAGTCTGGCAGGGAGAGACCAAGTTCCTTCAGCCTTTTTGCTGCACAGGTCTGACAAGGGAATTACAGCCTTGTTCCAGGCTTAACAAGACAATTTAACAAATAGATTCCAGATGGCCAAACCTGTATTTTTACACACAACATCTGACACCTATATGGGATGTTATGCAATCTCTCTTTGACCAGACAATAAAATGTTCTCCTTCTTTTTGTTTTCACATGGAAGTGAAAGCCAAATCAAACTGAACTGGGTGATATTAATTTTGCCCTTCATTCTATGGAGCTCTTAAGTCTCAGCCACAACCATCACTGGTTTTACAGTGTTAAAAACTCACCGACTTCTCATGGAAAATACTGACTGACATTCAGTAGTGGCAAACAATATGTCCCCTCATGAATTATAATGACAAACAGCTTCCACTCTACACTGGTGGAAACATTGATTAATACAATTTTGCTTATGTTTCACATTTTGGACAAAAATCTTTTGTATAGATTTTCTTGTAGAAGAAGAGAGGCTATATTGACAAAGGTGAATATCTAATATTATTGGAAGACATCTCTGAAAGCACTTAAAGTAGAAAACGTTTGAGAAAATAAATAAATGTACTAATAAAATTGTAGAGGAACATTCTGAGAGCACTGTAAAATCAAATATTGCTGACATTGTCATTTGAATTCCAAGTGGTGCAGGTAAGTATCTGAAATGTGGTGCAGCACCTCCAAAGTTAGTGTGTGCTTATGCTGTATGAGTGCTTGGACCCCATTTATTCCCATTTTCCAGGACTGTTTACATCTTGTGGTGGCTAAAAAAATTAAGATCCAGAAGTTAACCTAAATTTCTATGGACCAGTGATGCAGGTAGACTTCAGCAACTGCTCCAGCCCTATGATGGAAAACATTCACCCCCATATTGCTGTCCACAGATAAGTCAGTTTTGCTGAAAACTGTGAGAGGTGCCAGAGGCACCACTATGGTAGAAAAAGCACTTGTACACTTAAAAATTTGAACAGGTTGAGATTTTGGGTATAAAAACTCATATAAAATATTATGTCCCATAATAATAATAGAACTTCTTTTTTTGCATAAAGTTATGCTTTCAAGTAAAAGAAGGTATTTTTCTTTCAAGAATTTCAAAACCTAGTTTTGAAAAACTGTTTTGTTACTGTGTTGGATTGACTTTGGTCAATGGCCACACACCCACACAGGCACAATTTCACTCCTCTTCAATGGGACAGAGAAAAGAGGATGAAAAAGCTCATGGTTTTGAGGCAAAGACACAGATATCCTGTAGTAATTAGTGTCACAGATAAAACAGACTTGACTTGAGAAAATTAATTTAATTTTTTTAAAAGTAAAATACATATTGATGGATAGATACAAAGAAAAATTTCCTCCACCCTTTATTGTCAGGCTTCACTTCACTTCTTCATCCRTAACTCTCTGACCTTGTTCCATCCTGAGCAGCACAAGGAGAATGGGGATTGGGAGTTATGGTCAGCTCATAACAGTKTCTCACTCAGTCCTTCCTCACACTCCCTGCTCCTGTGTGAGCTCCTTTCCTTGGGCTGTAGCTCCAGCCAGGAGCCTGCTGCTGTGAGGTCTGTCCAGTGAGCTGCAGCTTCCTTCAGGGAATACCCCTCTGCCACGGCATGGGGTCCTCCGCAGGCTGCAGTGGGGATATCTGCTTCACCTTCATCCTCCCTGGGCCTCGGGGGCACAGCCTGCTTCCCTTCACCCACCCCATGGGCTGCGGGATACCTCGGCTCTGGCACATGTAACACTTCCTTCCCTCTTTCTTTACTGACCTTGGTGTCTGTGGGATGATTTCTCAAGCTTTTATTCTTTTCTCACTCCGTTCCCTCGCTGATTCTGCCATGAAGCATTTTGCCTTTCCTTCAATATGTTTCCTGAAGGCATCACCAGCAGCACTGTTGGAACAGCGGGGAGTGTCCAGCATGGGGCAGGCCCTGGCCTTCCTCACAGAGACCAGCACTGCAGTTCCCCCCTCTACTGCAAACTCCTGGACATCAATGCCCAAAACAAAATCTGACACCTCCTTCCTGAATAATGGAAAGTAGTTTTCAATCAGGGTTTTTTTCAGTTTTTCAATTAAAACTTCCCAGAAAGGAATGAGCTGCTTTTAGATCGTGCTATAACTTCCTTCCTTACATTTTAATGTTCAAAAGATTGCTTTTTTCTTTTTCCTTTTGCCAAATGAAAAAGCAGATTTTTCCTCTCTGTGATTAAAAGAATCATAAAGTTATGGCTTAAACCTCCTTATGCATTCTATTCTGTATTCTGCAAATGTTTCTAATTAGCTCACTGGCTGAAGTGGCAAAATRCATTAAAAGACTGTGATTTTTGGTGTTTTGTTTTCTTAATTGGTGGTCAAAAATCCTTGGAACTCTAACAAACAGAAATAGATATAAGACATACCTATAAGGCACAAGAAATACACAGTTCATAGCCTTTGGAATATGTGGATGGAAAAAAAAACAAATTAAAATATATTTTTAGAAGAAAGAGCCATTAGAGGCTGTTCAAAACAAGGATTTCACTCTGGCTTAATCACCAAATAACATAATTCTAATAGCACATAAGTGATTTTTTCTAAGTACARGGATAATTAATAGGCTAGGACAGAGCAGAAAATAAGGATTACCTGCTGTTCTGTTTATTCTTGTGACACTAATAACTCTAAAAGTGCCCCATTTTGTAGGACTTAACTCACATACACACTGTTTTACCATTTATGCAATTAAGAAAATTAATTTCAGAAGAGAATAACCCGGAAAATAACTCTCCTCTCAGGAATAAAAAAGAGAAAATATCTATATATAAGGAACAGAAAGAGAGAGAATAATGGAGGAAGTTTTAAAATTATGAATAAAAAAGGATTCATCTTTCTGTGTCCTGTGCCTGATGGTGCATTTCAGACTGATTTTAGAGGTGAAGAACTGCAGTAATTGACCATGAAAACCTAAAGAAAAGTTGAATCAGTTTTTCTTTTAACAGTGTGTCAAATAGAATCAGTTCCTAATTACAGACCAGGTAAGGAAATTGCTGTTTCTACAATATATGCAGAGTCATTAATTTGGGAAGAGATGGTAACATTTTTTCTGTACTTTTAGTGTGTCTGGAAGATTGCACAGAGGAACTGTAGTCTATAACTACAGCCTCTGCTGTAATAATGCAGCTAATTAATAGCAATCCATTATGTCATTTATACTATATAAAGCTTAACTTTTCTTTCAGGAGCCAGATGCACTGTTCAATAATCACTCAGAGCAAAAGAGTTTTACACTTTTAAACCTCARTGCCTAAGTTCTAGCTGATCAGCATTGTATGACTTCAACACCTGTGCACTCCAACTGGTTCCAAATGCCTTTTTTAAAAAGTTGTGGGGGTTTAAATTGAATTTATTTAATTGGAGTTGTAGAGGGAATTTAGCAGCAACCTTACACTGCTATTTTTAGTCTCACTTCAGATTAAAGCTAACCTTCCTATTCTTTCAAGCAAATCTACATCACTGGATTGATTATAAATTGGATTAGTGACAGTAGCTACTGTTTCACTGGCAATGCTGAAGGACTAGAAGAGAGTACAAAGGGCAAAATTTGCAAAGCAGACTTGGATGTGTATTTGCCTTGTTAGGTGCCACTAGCAATTAAAAAAATCCAACTTATTTACCCACTACAATCCCAAATTTCTCTTTGTGCAGGGAACAATTCAACAGATTTTTGGCTTCATTTACAACTAAGTTTTTGACTTATTTAGAAAATTATTTCACTTACYCACATGCTCTGGTTCAGTAGGTATGCTCAGAGCTTCTGAATCTGCATAAGTAATGTTAATAAACTACTTCTCAATAAATAATTAGGGTTTGTATAAGAAATATAGAAGATCAGATGAAATTCCTTTCTTTGATCTGGAGTATGAATTTGTATTTAGTTTCTCACATTCTCCTTCCTTGTAGGCAGCACAGGCAGTAACTTATTTATTCTTTCTCTGGTCTGCTTTATGCATGCTAAAACACTGGGTTTGTCAGAAAATAACAATGACTCCGTGGACAGATGATTAGCACAATCGCCAAGGCTCCAGATCCTCATTAACATCCTTACTGCAGAGAAGTTTAACAGGAGAGATTTTGCCACACCACAATACACCTCAAAGAGACATACAGAATCAACTCATGCATAAAACCATGTTTCATACTGCTGAAATAAAGCTTAAAATTAATAGAATATAGAAAAACAGAATTTTAATTAGGAGAAATGTCTGTCAAGACTATCCAGTGTCCAAAGTGGGAATACTGCTGTGCAGCCAGAAAGACCTCTCTCTAAAAGTTAGATGTCAATTTGTTGGATTAATCACTTCAATTGTGGTTGAAGTGGTCCATGATATTCCCTAGTAGCTGGCCTCAGACAGATGACTCTCTAGTGAGCATATGGACTTACCTGAGCCTTGCATCTAGGTGTCTGCCTCCCTCTGTAAGGCATGTAGCCCCATACATTTATGGACCTTGTACACATCCATACAGACACATCACCAGGTCCCTGAGGGCACTACCAGGCCTTATTCTGCCTGTCCAGCTGCACCTGCCCCCCACCCCACCCAYGGGCCCAGGAGCCCCCTTTCATCCCACATGGGGGTCAGCAATCCCTGCTCAGCTAGGGTGTTATTCTCCAGTCCTCTCTCTGGCCCTGCCACTCAGAAGCACCTCGAGTTTTCTCTGCACATGACTCATCTCATGGGTGGACTCTCAGAAGCCCATCTCCATTGCCCCTTTCTGGTGTTCCTGGCTGGCCTCTTGCTCTAGGTCTTCATTTGCTGTGCCTGAGGTTGTCAACAATCCTGTTGCTGGTACCTGGTGTCACCCACCCTATGGGTCTGCCCCACTTGGAAGAGGCACAACCCTTGATGTGGTCACCCTTTGCCCCTGTCCCTCAGACACCAGCCTAAGTTCCAGCTGATCARCATTGTATGATTTCAACATCTGTGCACTCCAACTGGTTCCAAATGCCTTTTTAAAAAGTTGTGCTATTTTTAAATTGCTGCACTCTTACACAGGTATCCTATGTGCTAAATTAAGAGTTGTGTAATTCACTAGGCACATTAGCACTATATTGTGACACTTAGTAATCTTGGATTAAATTCCTCTTAGAATTATAGATYCAGCTTTTTGTTCAACCATCAAAGTTCCTCAGGAAGAGAAAGAAACTGAACTGAACTTGGCTGTGGTCAAAGACAATAGCTTGAAGCAGACTGGAATGAGATTCTTCATTAGGGAAACAGTTCACCTGTATCTCAGCAAATCTTTGTTTGGAGAAAAAACAAAACAGAAAACTCCTTACTCTTAAACTGACAGCATCCAGGCTTAATATCCCAGTGAAACTGTGTGTGTATTTGTGCCATATTTCTAAAAGGCAGAAGGTTGCAGGCTCCTTTCTAGGCTACATAGCAATGTCTATTATATTCCCKCAGTTCTTAGTTATCTAAGTGTGGAACCCTGTGTTTCAAAGGTAAACTGACAACCCACAACTTTTTTATTTTCTTCTGTTTTCTACTGAAAAGAGCACTTAAACTCAAAACCTGTGCAAATACTTATCTTGAATAGCATTTGGGATGTGTGACCAGCTCACCATGCCCTGGGCTTCAGGACTTATGAACACTGTGCTAACATCAAGAACAACAGTGGAGATCCTTGTCTTTGGATAGCTGTCCCAGAAGCTTTGCAGTCAGCTCTGAAAACATTTTGTTCTTCTCTAAGGTTTTGGTAGTTGATAATAGTTACTTCGCACCACATTTAACTCTCCTCTCCTCTCCTCTCCTCTCCTCTCCTCTCCTCTCCTCTCCTCT
>QVAJ01000012.1:5032741-5049018 GCA_003546035.1 Mixornis gularis
CTGTTTTCAGCAGATGAAAAATAGAATATACAATTTAGGCTCCATAACCCAAGACAAAATGACATCATTAAAATGACACCAAAAACACTTTGAAAATTTGAATGACGAGACAGGTTAAAGGAATTTGCCTCTGACTAAAAAAGACTGTGACTAAATTTTCCAGTATAAGAGGTTGCTATTAATGAGCATGATCAATTGTTCATCATGTGCCATGAGTGCAGTACATTAAGTATTCAGCTTAATTTACAGCAAAGAAATTTTGGATTGATCAGGAAAACATGCTTCTTAATATAAGACTAGCCAGAACAGGTTGTTTAATAGGCTRTATAAACAGTATAATTTCAAGATTTAAAAGAAGTCACAGAAGTTTTTGACATGGACAGGCTGGCTATATTTGAATTGCCTCAAAACAAGAAGGTAAATCATCTTTTAAGGTGAGGTTGTTTGCTTTAGTTTTGGCTGGCCACCCCTCCCCCCATTTCCATGATTTTCTGTTTATAAAATTTAGTATTTAAAAGATAAAATTTATTTTTCTRCCTAACATTCCACAAGCACAAGATAATTTTTCATGTTCAAAGCATCACATCCAGTCTATCAAACAATCTGGGAACTATTAGTCTTAGAGAAAATTCCTACTGTCTTGCTTAGCTGCTCTTGACACAGCAGTAATAATGAAGCCAATATGCTAAACCAGGTTTCTACTAGATCAGCTWCATGCAATCACTAATGCGTAGCAAGATTATAAATAAAATTATGAAAATAAATCATACAGATGATAAATTGTAGAAATGGGGCAAAAAWTACATTACTAGTATATTAAACTCATTAATGAGGAACTTAGAGAAAAGGTGATGTAGAACTATGCAAAGAATCTTTAGAAAAAATATTTTGAAACCCATAAAAATTACAGCACAAATGATGTCAGCCTTTGAAACAATACCAGAGGAGGAATTATATAGCCAGACCATCATGTTGCCAGCTGATTATCAGCAAAATCTGAAGGACATATTCAAGAAGGAAATAAGCAAACTTTAGAACTACATGTAACTCTTACTTAAACCACGGGTCAYGGTAAAGCTCTTGGAGGAAGAAAATGCAGACAAAGAAACTGTGAGTCTTCCATAATGAAAGGAACAAAACAATCCAGCTTCTGAAAAAAACCCCACAGTAAAGGTGGGGTTGGGCCAGAGACAATGACTTAGAAAGGTACCSTGAGATAAAGCATTAGAGAGGATCATTGTGATTACAGGAAAAGAGCATGTCATATCCACCTGTAAATCTTTAGTTGAATAGGAGTTGACCAATAAAGCTGGCTTAGTCATGTAATAACTCGGCTGATCTTACTAGCTAAGAAGGGCTATTACTGTTTTGTCCAAGAAAATACTGGTGCTGCCTCTTTTCAAAATTTCTATGAATCAAATGAGAAAAAAGGATCAGATACCTTCTCATACTTATATTTCCTATTGAAATCACAATGTTGTTTTAGCCAGATTCCAAAATATTTGTATTATGAGGTTAATAAAAAAGTTTGCAGTCTACTCTTCTGATGTATATAAGGCTAACTTGTTCCTGAGGAGCTATACTACAACTCATGTTGGCCATATTAATTGCATAAAAATAGGCTGATGAATGAGAAGATAGTTGGGATGACTGTGAGAAGACAAAAGCTGAAAGAAATAATCATAAATTCAGGGAAAACAAATTAAAAATTGCAAAATCTAAGTAGAAAATAGGTCTCAGGAGAATGCCATACTGACTATGTCAGACTCATATTTCTAGCTAAGTTCCTTCAGGAATGAGTATTCAGAAGTCTAGTCAAAGCAATAATACTCAGGTAATATTGCTAAATATTATGGAGCTTATGAAAGTTAGCATTGCAATACTTACATATAAATTGGTCCCATTGTTGTTTTTTCATTCAAGTTTTTCCTATTAATACAAACTGTAATCCTCCTGTATTCTCAATCTTTTATCATTTAACATCATCAAAATTCAATATGTAAATGAAAAGTTTTAGTGACAGGAGAAAATATGATGAAGCCAACCAAACATGGACWTAGACCTTGAGGGAAAGAACTGGAAATTTTAAACTTCGTCCTTCTATAGGGCCTTACATGTTCAAACTGCTGTACGGCATTCATTAGTGAAAAATGTCTCCTTTCATCATCTCAAGCCAATTACGGAGAGAAGAAGCAAAATTTTAGTAGCACTAATGTAGACTGCACAAGATAGTACCCTGCCATGTGTTAATTAGCATGAGAGTAGGAAAGAAAACTGTCTTTGAGAAATATCCCAGGAGTGAAAAAGGAACAGGAAGGGATAATCCTGTCTCAAAGTACTTAAAGGTAAGAAGAAAAAAGAAAAAAAAAAAAAAGCAAATCTTAAGAAAAGAGCTGATGGCAATGTTTTGTTGTTTTTCTTCTTTTTCAAATTGTCATAGTGAAAGGGGAAGTATCTTTTTAATGATAAATCTTTATTTATTCTGATTTATCTTGGTGCCTGTATTCCTTTAAAATAGTAACAGTCTGCACCTAAATTAAGTATTATAACTAAGTCATCTTTGATTATAACCTGTTTGTTCCCCATAGTGAGCTTGAAAATCACTGATGTTGAGCACTGTGCCTTCCTCAGATGCCCTGCAGGGTGAAGACTGATTTCTCAAACATTTCTTGGAATCGGTCTCTTCCCCTAGGCATTCCCTTACTGGCATTTTAATGTGATTTTCCACTGGTTTGTTCTGTTTTAGAAGTCTGTGGCAACATTTCCTATTTGTTTTAATCAATTTTCCCAACGATTTTCTTTTTCAATGAGAAATGCAAAACTTTGCGATACTTTGAAGAAAAACATCTGTTCATTTGCATGGAAAAAAATTTATTTTGTCTGTTATTTTTCATTCCAGTAGTAATTGACAAGCGAGGAAAATTGAAGTATCTTCTGGCAGAAGGAAGGGAAACAAGAATTATTTTTTCTCACATGTATATAAAGTGAAAGACATTGTATTTAAAAACTTTGAAACAAACAASCAAAGCGAAGATATTACAGAATCAAAGAATCACAGAATCACCAGGTTGGAAGAGACATTCAAGATCATTGAGTCCAACCCATGCCCTAACACCTCAACTAAACCATGGCACCGAGTGCTACATCCAGTCTCTTTTTAAACACATCCAGGGATGGTGRCTCCACCACATCCCCAGGCAGACGCTTCCAGTACTTTATCACTCTTTCTGTAAAAAAAAAAAAAAATCCTAATATCCAACCTATATTTCCCTTGGTACAGCTGAAGATTGTGTCTTCTCATTCTGTCAGTTGCTGACTGGAGAGAGACCAGATTTTTTTTAAGCTCGGAAGGAGAAGAGCCAAACAGATCTTATAATCAGAAATTAAACTTCATCTTACTGTACTCTGCCCATCCATCCAACCATTCCAGATCTCTCTGGAGAGTCTGCCTACCTTCCAACAGATCAACACACACTCCCAGCTTAGTGTCGTCTGCAAATTTACCAACRAAAGACTCAATCTCCTCATCCATGTTTCAATAACCATATTGAACAGAGCTGGCCCCAACACAGACCCCTGAGGGACACCACTGGTCACTGTTCCCCAGCTGGATGCAGCACCATTCACCACCACTCTGGGCCCGGCCATTCAGCCAGTTCCTRACCCAGCAATGAGTGCTCCTGTCCAGGCCCCGGGCTGCCAGYTTWTCCAGGAGTGTGCTGTGGCAGACAGTGTCAAAGGCCTTGCTGGAGTCCAAAYAGACAACATCCACAGCCCTTCCTGCATCCACTAGGTGGGTCACCTGGTCATAAAAGGAGACCAGGTTGGTCAAACATGACCTACCCCTCCTAACCCCATGCTGGCTGGGCCTGAGACCCTGGCCATCCTCTAGGTGCTGTGTGATGACACTCAATATAAACTGTTCCATTATCTTGCCAGGTACTGAGGTCAGGCTAACTGGCCTATACTTACCAGGATCTTCTTTCCTTCCCTTTTTGTGAAAGGGTGTCACACTGGCGAGCTTCCAGTCATCTGGAACCTCACCAGTGAGCCAGGACTGTTGGTAATGATGAAGAGCCTCTTCACAAGCTCATCTGCCACCTCCCTCATCACCCTGGGATGCRTTCCATCTGGTCTGTGACTGTTCAAAAATAATTTGCTCCAGAACAGGCATTTTCATGAAATAAAAATAAGCATGGCTTATGTCCCTTAAAGCCACATGTGGAAAGTCCTGTTAAATTTTTCAATAGCATGAAAGCTTAGTCCACTAAAAAGACACTAGGAAATGTCTTTTCTCCCATCACCTCTTTGAGGCTTGAAATCTTTATGGTATGGGATACTGCTTAAAAATGTAATTCACATCTGGCTTCCGAAGTTTTTAAGCACATGAGGAAAGACAGAGTATCCTRGCAAAATTCAGGGTTGATTAAGAGAAGACTGCAGCCATGTGGAAAATCATATTACCACATGTGATTTAAAAACATAGATGAGGACTTAAACAGAGCAATAATTAGATGTTGATTTACCCACAGATTCAAAGATATGTTTGAACACTGCAAACTAATTCAAGGGACTAATACTGTATGCATTAGTTATGCACATTCCTTTTTAACTGATTTGTCAGAAAGCTTCTTCCCTAGCAAAGAAACTATTTTTCTTTTATTTTTAAGAGTCCTTTACAGCCTTCTTCATATCTTTGTTAGCAAAAGGCTAAATTTGATGCTAATTGTTCTGATTTTTTTTTCCATAAGTATTTCATAATCTGTCATTTAAGGGCTTTCTAACACAAATATTTTGAAAACCAAAGCAAAAGCAAGCACAGAGTTCCCTGTAAAGCCACAATATATATCTATGATATTACACAAACACATGATGAAAAGCAGATGTCATTAATAAATGGTGTTGATCAATATCTCTATGTATTTTGGATAACTGAATTTTGGATTAAGGTCTCTGTGTTTTACAATAAGTCTACAGGGTATGGAAATAATAAGCTGTGGTATTTTTTTTTTTTACTGTTAATTATCTGTTTTTCCCAGGACAATCAAAAAATCATCTCCATTTTAGAAAAAATATGAGATTATGTAGAAGAAGATTACAATGGATTTAGAATTCAATATTCAGTTTTTAAGTTTACTTTATTGCACAAACCTTACATATTTTGACTTGACTAATTAAAGAACAAAAAAAAAAAAAAAGAAATTCCAGTAGGGATAATTTTCTTTTTTCAGGTAGCAAATATTAAATCATATTTGAATGCAGAAGTAAAATCTCAATAAAAGCATCAACAAAAAAGTAAATTTGAAAGTATTTTTTTCCATGTAAGTATTTGAAATTGTGAATAATTTGTGAATATATTTTATTSTGGCATATTCAAAAACTAATTATACACTTTTAAAATATTAGGTTTGTAGGTTTCAATTTTCTGCCCTTAAAATATACTGGTTTGCTGTTCTGAGTCCTCTTACTACAGTAGCTAAATTATATTTTGAATGCACATGAAAATACTTATTTTCAGTATTTCAGTCACTTTGTCAACAGTGAAATTTAGAGCTTGGAATGCAGCAAAAGAAACAAGTAAATGGATATATTTAGAGAACATAATCTTCTTTGTTTACATCATAGATAGAGGTCTCACTTGTATCTTATAGATGCTGGCAGTATGGCCAAGCTCCAAATAATTTTCTTACCTGAAAGTGGACATTAAAATGTGTCAGTAATAATCAGGTGAAACACTGAAGACTTTTTCATTGCTCATATATTCAAAGAACTGTACAATTTAACTCCCCCGTGCAGGTGTTGTTGGTTTCTTGTTCATTAGTTTGGGGTGGTTTTTTTTTTTCTCTTTTGGTACTTAAAGGAAATGATTTCAAAACAATGGAATAATAAAATGGAAACTTTTATATTTTGAACTTGATTTTACTTTCATTGTTTCCACATTGAATTTCTTGGACTACAGYACTTATTCTACGTGGACAATTTAAAAAAAAATCAGCTTAAAATAAATACAAGGCATTCACAAACATATACAACAGATGCCATCTGAAACAAGCATCACCTATAAGAAGCTGTCARACAGAGTATATCCATTGGAAAGTAGTCTCATAAAAATTCACACCATTTTTATCACAAAGCCATTGAGATTTTGCATGCATCATCCTTGGTATTCCATCATCTGGAATGAAGCCAGTGGAAAAATCCACAGACCTGGAATTCTTCAGTGTATTCTCTCTCACTGGAGACAGTAGCTAGCAGTGACTTTGCTCCAGTTCTGTGCTGTGCGTTGTGCCAGGGGTTCTTTGCTCTGTTTATTAAGCTGGCGACACAGGCCACGCTAACTCTGGCATTGCAATCAAAATTGGTTGTTTCAGTCAGAAAAGCCACGCTGAGAAAGTGGCAGCCTACTGATCATTTCTCAATAACTTTTCATCCAAACTTCCTGAGGGAWTGTGAGGGAGGAAAGGGACTTTGATTAGAAGGACAGTTCCTCAACGGTTGAACCTGAAAAGCAAGTTTTCACTCAGCTCAGCCCTGTCATCTCCTTTTAATCTGGGTGTGTGGTGGATTCAATATGCTGGACTAAAAAGCAGTGGCAATGGAAAACTGAATGTGAGGATGCTCACAAGAACAAGAATGAGATCCTTTCTGCAATTGGGTTTCTATRTCCTGTTACATAATATGCAATTATGAAGAGAACTAAGACATATCTCAAGATCCACTCAAGCTGTTCTAGGCAGGAGCAGGAGTTTATTTAGATTTATAGAAAACATGTTAATAAAGACATCTGGATGTCAACTAGTCTGTTCCCTGGCCCAAAGGCAGGGTCCATTGAGAGGATGCAACAGGTGGAGCTGGTGCAGGCAGTACTGAGYTGCCATCTGCCCAGCATGTCAACATCTGCTCTGATGTGAAGAGCAGAGACATAAAGGTCGAAAAAAAAAAAAAAATCCTTCCTGCTGTTCCTACATTTTGTTCTTTCTTGAGAAGTACAGTYCCCCATCTTATTGGTAAACCTTACTGTCACTACAGTTACATCTATCCTAGGAAATTAAATCTGGCAGAAGCACGGTCTGAAGTACAGGCATGAGAGCATCTCATGTAGAGGTCAGCCTGCTTTCAGGCATGGCTGCAGYTTGTGCCAAATAACCTCTGCCTGGCTGCTGTTCAAAAGATAGCACAAGCCAGAGATGTTTCCCACTATGCAAACAGTAAAACCCAAGGAAACACGAGGGTTTAGTCACACAGACAAACTGCTGTGCCAGGGCCACAGAACAGGATCTGRTCAAGTTTTCTTACATGAGTACAGTTATAGACACTAAGGAAATGAGCCAAAAATCTAATTTTCCTTCAACTTTTCCTATCTTTGGTGATCTGGGATTGATCATGTCTTACTGTTGGATCAGATTTCCATATTTACTGTCGAAGAAACAGGGATACATCCTTGTCCCTCTATCAAAACATCTGGYATCACAAAATTCAGGGGTCACAAATTTTCAGTTCTTAGACCAGAAGAAAAGGGGGTTCACAGCAGAACCTGAAGCTGGGTCCATTTTTTGGAATTCTATACCAATAACTGAATCTCAGAACGGTACTTTATGCTACCTAACAAGTATTTATTGTTTGATTCTATCTTCGTGGCATTTTGTTACAAAGGTGATGTTGCATTTGTATCCCAAATCCCTTAGTGCATTCTGAAATCTGTCAAATCAGTCATGTTTCCATATTCATAKCATGTTGCAAGCAACCCAGAGCAGCTCCATGCATGAATTACATGCCAAAAAGGCACAGTATAATCACCATAACATAAACATAACATTGCTCCCAAAATTGACTGTAAACTGGATGCAAGCATAGGGAGATGCTTTTTTGCTTTTTTCCAGGAGAAAAGAAAATTATACTTTGGGATAAGGAGATTGTTCATTACATAAATCAGATGCAATAATTATGTTAACATTTGAATTTGTTCCAAGGAGTTCCATTTTACACTTGAAAAAGTCCTTTAAATCTGCCATAGCCCCTCTGAATTCTTCATAATGTTGACTTCTTTCTACTCAATAATGACATAAGACACACCAGCATCAAAACACGATTATATAACATTCCTATGACAAATGGAACACYGGCTTACATGGAAAATTAATATTAGGAGAATTACACATTTTTTACCATMCTCTAATGAAATTTTGCTGCTGGAAATCTCCAAGGAAAAGTACAACTGTGAACTGGTGCAGCTCCTTGTGGCACAGAAAACTGCTCTTTGAAGCAGAAGACTGATATGTTAAGTGGCCACTAGGAGCCTAATTAACATTTTCAGTCAGTACTGCTTTCTTAATCTGAGAGCCAAATCAGATTTCTATTCCAAGACGTGGCATCTAAAACAATRAATCAAACTGAAATATTGCTTGGCCATCTTCCAATGGGCTGCTAAATGCTAGTTCCTCCAAAAACTAGAGATCAGAATCACTACCAACACAGGAAAAAAAAMCAAAAAACTATAAGCTTTGATCTGTGAGTATATTTTCTCTACCTATGTAAATTTTCCATWCTTTCCTACTGTCATAGCCATTTTCAAATGTCTTGAAGCACTGCTGAAGAACAAGCAACAGATAAAGATGCTGAGTAATCTTAATCTAAAAAAAAAATCATTATTTTTCAGTGACTTTAAAACGTTAGTCCTCACACAAAACCCTCTAACCAATCAGACTTRGTATGTGCTGATTTAGCAGCATTGTGCCAATTTGCACTGACATCTAATGCATTACATTTAGCAAAATTTGGGGTGCCTGCTGGCCCTGATGTTGTGTAGGCAARTATATGTCCCATATAACAAACTGTTGTCTGACTGTATTTTTGTAGGCTTTCTATTGTTTTTATTACCTAGTAGCCAGGCACCTTAGAAACTCAACCTTTAGCATTTAGGAACAGCTTTTAGATTTGCTAGTCCCTAGAGTATCTGGGGTCTTCTAAATGAATCATGTATTTATGATAAATAAATAGYGTATTATGTCTGTGATAAATGAATTTTTCTCCCCACTTCTGGCCAGTCTAGGAACTGAGGACTGCTGTTGAATGAAAAATAGATATTGCAATACATTGCCTGAAGGAGGTTATACCAGAGAATGAAATGAGGGAGGACCTTTTCCATGGGTAGTCATACAACTGTAATTCCTTTCTTTTTTAATATTCTAATTGTGGGAGCTAATTTGGTTTTGAATGTTATTTGCATTTAAATACTAAGAACATTTTTTCTTCCATAACTGTCTTACTTGCACAAAATTCTATGTTCCATAAAATATCTATATTCCATAAAAGGATAATGTTAAAATCTTTAATTAATATAATAAAGCTCCACTGCCATGGATGAAGTCACAGTGGTTGACATCAGCTGAGAATCTATCACAGAAATGAGATGTGGCTAATGGTTGTGAAATGCACTTCTTTTTGCAAATTGTGGAAGACAAAATGTGATATTTTTAGAAGCAATATTGTAAGAGACAACTTATGCATGCATGATATTAATGGCATAAGACATTAAGCTCTGAATGATTGCTTTTCCTTGCTTGCCTACCGATGCATTATTTTATACTTAACTGATATCTCAGATGGCTATCTCTTCTTCCACTCCTTTATTTATGTAAGATGTTTTCTCCTTTTTCTCTTTTGCACATTTTGTTTGTCTTGTTATTTTTAGGGTCTGAACATCTATTCTGGGAATAGGTTTTGTCTGTAGAATGAGTCATGCCCTACCTCCTCTCATCCATACAAGCGCACATGAGGAACTGAAATGTCCCTTATGTCTTGAGAGCAGGAAGAGAGTCTCTTGGCAGCATGTGATTTATTTCATATAATAGAGCTCTTATCACAGGTGTGCAGTGAACAACAGCTACTTTTGACTTGTTTACAGGTGAGTTTGGTTTTGGTTTGTTTTCTTTTAAATCCCAATGGGGATAATCTCTACCAGATTCACACTTATGACCTGCAGACTAATGCAAAACTGTTGGGTTTCCTATTGTTTAGTAAAACATATTTATTCTTATATAGTCTTCCCCTGTTTCTCATATTGTGATGTCAATATTCAGTGCATGGCCATACACTATTTTATAGACAGTGTGTTTTATGTCTCCATTGAGAACTTATCTTTCATGATTTTTGTTATAACAGTGAAGTTTCTGGTACCATTGTGCATTTCCTTTGTAGGCAAACAACATTTCATTGAGTTACATCTCTGTATTTCCTTTAAGCTGAGATGTGTTCATGATGGCCATCAGTCATGGTAATTGCATTACCTCTTGCAATTAGGATAGTGATCCTTTTGCTTCCTTGACACACACTCACACGTGATGCATACATGCATCATTCATACAGGGAAGCAGTAATTTGAAAAGGAAATTTCCTGGAATATATTGGATATATTTTATAAGTAAGTATAGCTATTTTAATCAGCAATTTTTCTTTTTTTAGAGATATATTTATGGGTAAAACCTCACATTAAAACTGGAGCTATTGAGAGGAATTAGAAAGTAGGTTTCTTTGTATAATCACATCAGCATAACCACTGAAAGCAAAACTTACTCTTTCTTTAAATTTCAGTCATGGCCACAATATGTAAGATAACCTTTTTTGTTCCACTTTCAACTCCCACACTTCACTCAATATTTCTTTTTAAATTGGATTAGAATCTCTTGAGTAGAAGCAATTACCTTGATTCCTTAAATTCTCTGTCAAAAAAAAGAAGGTCTCTGAAACACAAGGAAGGAACAACATTCAGGATGGTTTTTCTTTGTTGTAAAATCTGCCAATCACTTTCCCGGGAGGAACTGGAAAGAAKTGGAGGACATGAGGAGGGAAATGAAAAACCATGTCAGAAACCATACATGCACTTCTGTTTGTTTTGCATTTTCAACTTTATGGTTGAAAGTCCAAAACTATAATTATTTTAAATCTCAATAATTTGTAATCTTTTAGTCCTTTTATTTTGTCTGCACAGATCCTAGTGAAGTAGACTCTTGAGAACATTATGCTCAGCCTGTGTAAATTACAACAGTTCCATAGTGGATGTATGAAGTTTGTACGCCATTTATATTTTTGGACCTTAGAGTCACAGACACACACTGAAATAACAGACATGTAGGGAAATAAAGCTGTAAATTGTTATAATATACAGATTTTTCCAGTGATTCTAACTGAACTTGAGACTAAGTTTGCATCAATTGCATACAGAAGGATCAAGACAGAGATGTAGAAGGCAAAGCAAATGTATAATGCATATGCAGCAGTTCAATGCATAAAAGGAATCTGATGAATACTTTATAAGCCTAATTTATAAGTGCACCCTGACTCCCTCAGTTGCCCTGTTTAAATTAAAAGTTTGCCCATCCTGTATGGCATTCTCAGATTGTATCAACACCTCGGAGTGCTTTGTCTCATTCCTAGCAATGGAATGTGGGGTTTGTGCTCATTTTGGAGAGTAAAATGAGCCGCGATACTAAGATACACAAAGATAATGTGGCTGTGAACTTCAAAAATGTGTTAGCTCATTTCCTTCTATCCTCCTAATTGCTCAAAAATATAATACATATGGGAATTTTTGTCAGCTTAGTTTTAACGCTACTGCTAAACACTTGATGAATAGGTTGCAGATGTCACACACAGCTAATGTAGGCCAAGACAGAGCAGTTGAGTTAAAAGGACTACATCAGTGAATGTATGATAATTTAGACCTACACTGCCTTCTCAAATAATTGTTCCTGCAAAACGAGGAGAAGGATAGAGATGATTTGATTTCTCTAAGAAGCAACAGGATGAATATCTTTATGTCAGAGTGATAGTTCCAAAAGCTTAGCTTTAGAACACCTCCTTTAGGAGTGGCATGTTCTAAACCCAGAGTAAGTGAATTCTAAACTCCTCATCCAACAAAAAAAAGCTTAAGTAGTGCCTGGAAACTTACGGGTACAAAGCCTTTAGCGGGCATGATATTAAATAATCAGTTACATTAATTTTCAGGTCAAAAGTAATTTACTATGTATTGAGAAGGATTCTTGCCTTCTCAAGCTGAATCATTAACTACTGTTAATGATTCACAAATGCATAAAATGCATCAAGGCAAGGATATACATTATTATGGGCAAGTCTRTAGTTCTGTACATTTATCAAACGCCTAACTTTCGGTTTAGACATGTAATGAAGGAAAAAAGGACCATGAAAACTACAGACTATAACTGAAGGTAACTAGTGTGTTTACAAAAGCACAAAACCCCATCTGTTCTACTAACAAGATATTCTGTCAGCAAAAGTGGCCAACAGAATGTATCCCTTTTATGCATTGAAGAACACATCTTCCCAGATCTTTTCCAACTGAAATGTACTATTATAATTACTTTTAGATTTAATTTCTCTAAACTTGGGCATACCAAAACCCAATTTATTCAAGTCAAATTACTTTTTCAAGTTTTCATACCTTTCATTTTTTTGGCTATAAATTCTAAAAGTAAATTTTTATCTTAAGAAAATTTCAAACACTGGTTATCTTTTCTACATTAAAATGGTTTGATAGAAGGTTGTTTTATCCTGTTTTCCAGTGTCTATAKCCTCAACCAAATTTGGCAACATAGCCACTTTTCTAAGGAAACACTGAACATTAAATTCTTCATGGGCATGATGCTATATAATTAAATATAATTAATATAATTAAAATAAAGTTTATTTGATTGTGAATCCATATTGATTAATTCAGTTACATAAACCAGCAATAACACTGATATTTTTTCTCTTTCTTCACTTTTAAAAATTGAACARTATTGCATTAAATGAGGGTGTGTTGACTTAGGAAATGTGATAACAGGAGCAGATACAATTATTTTAATCACTGGGGCATTGTCTGTCTAGTAGAAATTTATCTGAAGATTTGGGCAAATCTGGGGTACCTCTCACCAGGAAGGGCAAATCTAGTGGTGGTGCTCTAGAATGTTCCAAAAGAATAAGCAAAGGGAATAACAAACAAGAGGCAAATGTACAGAGATTTGATGCCAAATAGACACTGTGATGATGAGTATTAAAAGCCTCTAAAGAGAGGTGTTTGACAGTAGTCTGTGAATTTTTTGTATAACACAGTGAATAAAATAATCCCAGAGCAGTGAGGCGATAAAGCTCCTACAGAGCAAAGGTAGAGCCTGGGTCATCACACCTAAATTAAGTCACATGATTCCCAACACACAGATTCAGAYCCAGATCTCTGATCTCTCAGCTTAGGGAGCTGCCAGCAACGAGGATCCTGCAACTGATTTGGACCTATGAATATTCAAGCTGCAAATTCAAACACCTGAAAAACTGCAGATCTTAGAAGATGCACTAGGGAAAGTTATATTTTATGTTTCTACTGGTGGGAGTAAAAGCAATACTTTCTATTTCATCAAAATGTGGAGGAAGATCCCTGAGCTTGTTTTTGAGTCCACAACCCTTTGGARGTAGATGACATTTTCTATGGAAATCTGTGCTACAGTATTAGATTAAAATACATGAGGCAGGTACATAGGGTAGGACATAATATATGCATGATGGAATAAAAAAGAAATGTCACTGTAGCACAAAGAGGTTACTAGATGTTATTCTCTTAAAATCTTTCAATCTGGGGGAGGTGGAGAGAGAGGCAACTTTGYATCAAAAGGTCATTTTGGTCTAGAAGTCTAGAGCTATTCAGCTAGACAATCTGTTTTTCTCTCTGAATGTTTGTTCCAYTCTTTCAAGTCTATGTCTTTAGCACTCAAGACCATCTGGAAKGAAATGTTTACTTTTGAATGTCAAATAATTGCTTTTTTTCTCTTTAATAAATATGGAKATATATATATATGCAAAAATAGATATATTATGAAAAGATGCATGCATATTATGCATGCCTATATACATAGAATCACTGAGCTTAGAAAAGACCCTTGGGATCATTGAGTAAACCCATAAATGCCAAGTCCACCACTAAGTCATGTCCCTAAGTCCCACATGTCTTTGAAACACCTCCAGGGGTGGCAATTCCACCACTGCCCTTGGCAGCCTGTTCCAGGGCTTGACAACCCTTTTGGTGAAGAGATTTTTCCCAGTATACAATCTAGAGCTCCTCTGTCTCTAATTGAGATTGTTTCTCTTGTGTTATCACTTATTACCTGGGACAAGAGAYTGACCCCCATCTCTATATACCCTCCTTTTACATATTTGCAGGGAGCAATAAGGTCTCCTCCAAGCCTTCTTTTCTCCAGGCTGAAAAAAAACCCAGCTTCCTCAGCTGCTCCTTGTAAGATTTGTACTCCAGACCCTTCTCCACTTCTCCTGCACTTTTCTGCACATGGTCCAGAGCCTCAATGTCTTTCTTGCAGTGAGGGGCCCAAAACTGAACACAGCACTCAAGGTGTGGCCTCAGCAGTACTGACAGCAAGGGGACAATCAATCACTGCCTAGTCTGGGCAGCCACACTATTTCTGACACAGACCAGGCTGCCTTTGGCCTTCTTGTCCACCTGGACACATGCTGGGTCATATTCAGTACCCCCARGTCCTTTTCCACTGAGCATCTTTCCAGCCACTCTTCCCCAGCCTGTAGAGTTGCATGGGGTTGTTGTGACTCAGTGGAAGGACCTGGCTCTTGGCTTTGTTGAACCTCATGCAATTTTCCTCAGCCCACTGACTAATCCRGTGCAGACCCCACTATAGAGCCTTCCTTCCCTCCAGCAGATCTACAAACATCCTGCCCAGCTTGGTGTCCCCTTCAAACTGACTGAGGATTCACTCGACCCCCTCATCCAGATTATTCATGAAGACATTAGACATGACTGGTCCCAACACTGAGCCCTGGGGAACATTCACCACCACTCTCTGGGCCTGAGCATCCAGCCAGTTTTTTTASCCAGCAAAGGGTATGCCTGTCTAAGCCATGGGCTGGCAGCTTCTCCAGTGGAATGCTGTAAGAAACAGGGTCAAATGCTTTACTAAGTCTATGTAGATGACATTTAGATGAGCCTTCCCCTCATCTATTAAGCATGTCACCCYGTTTTAGAAGATCAGGTTGGTCAAGCAGGACCTGCCTGTCTTAAACCCATGGTGACTGGGCCTGATTCCCTGTACATGCCATGTGATGACACYCAAGATCATCTCCTCCATGACCTTCCCTGGCACCAAGGCCAGGCCTTTAGTACCCAGGATTCACCTTTCAACCCTTACTTGAGGTTGGTGTCACAGTTTTTAAGATCCTGTCGACAGAGACCTCCCTGGTCAAACAGGACTCCCTGTAGATAATGGAAAATGGCTCAGTGGCATTACAACAGCTTCCTCAGTGCCTCAGGGTGGATGGATCCCATCCAGTCCCATAGAATCCTTGGATTATGGGTGTTTCATGCTGGTCTCTGTCCATCCCATTCCAGCTCAGGGGCAGGGTAACCCAAGAACAATTGGTCTTACTGTTAAAGATTGAGATTAAAAAACCATTGATTAACTCAAGCCTTTTCCTTATTCTTTGTCACTATGGTTTCCCCCACAACTAATAAAAAGGAAATTTTCCTTAGCCCTCCCCCGTATTTTTTTTTTCTGACACATTTACAGAAATGGTTTTTATTGCTTTTTATGCCAATAGAAAGATTAGGTTCTAGTTAAGCTTGGGCCCTTTTAATTTTCTCCCTGTATAACCTCTCAATATCCTTTTAGTCCTTTTAAGTTGCCTGCCCTGTCTTCTAAAGTTCATAAAACCTTCTTTTTTTCCCTTGAGTATTTACGAGATAGTATTTATGTTGTACTTTGGATTAATTTAATTTATGAATTGTTATTTAATACTATATTAACCTGACTACTTTGAATATAATACTGTGAATTTGATAATATTGAGAAAGAGGAGTCCACATTCATCAAGATTTTAAATATCATTATGGATGAGCTATACAAAATATTTTCCTCTTCTCAACAACTATTGTATGACCTAATGCATTTTTTAATTATAGCTACTGTAATAGAAATAAATAAGGGGTTTGGGAGATTTTTGCTTTTAAACAAAATAAGAAAATTATCCCTGGAGTCTTTGCCTTCCCTCCCTYTGGTCACACTTTTCAGTTTTTGTTAGTATCCTATTAAAAGCAACAGCAAAAGGATTAATATTTTCATAGTGCTTTTATGTAAGTGCTTGCATGGGATCACTATGGGGGCAACCATTTCATTTACCTTTTTATTTMTTTCTTATTTCTTTTCTGAACTGAGAAAATAATGTTTTTTTCTTCTCTAGGAGGGCAAAGTTGATGGTTACATTGC
>QVAJ01000012.1:5057532-5152626 GCA_003546035.1 Mixornis gularis
CCAAAAAAACAAACAAAAAAAATTCAAACATGGATTTCAGTCATAAATGTGCTCCATAACATTGATAAAAAAATCATTACTAAGAGTTATTTAACATAGGTTAAGGAAATATGACAGGATGAAATTACATGATTAATAAATCTCCTCACRGCAAGATTTGCTTTAAAAAGGGGAAAAATCCAATCCACCATGTTTTCCTGTCTCATATTGCACCGAAAAACATAAAATCAGTTACCTAATATGTTTGGTCTGAAAATCCAAATGCCTGGGGTCTTGCAATGTTTGAGATGCAGTCAGTTGAAATAAGAACAATGTTGAGGGCTATAATGGGTCAGTTTACAAGGCTGCAGTCACAGGCCTCCAGGAAATCCATTTTGACTTAATCAGCTTTCCAATTTTTCAGGTAAAATGTAGCAGTTCTGGATCATATTCAAGAATGAGGACATGGTAATAAAAAGATTCAATACATTTTGCACAGTCTTCACAATTTTAAATCAAGATRCTATTTTAGCAAGTATTAACACTTATTTTCCCTCATATTTCCTGTTCCTCCCCATTTATTGGTACTATAATGAAAACTCTTCTCCCCCTACTTACAAGCACCTTATGGTATCCATGTCTCTGCAGATATTCTGCAGCAAATTAAATACATGAAATATTTCTATGTGATAAAACTACTGTTTGCTGAAATTACATTCTGCTACAGCAAAAAGACACTTCTCAAGGAGCAGCACTATTAAATGTCTTTCAGCATCTTCTGAAACAGAAAAACATTCCCTAGTGTAGCACTTACCTTCTCTGTTTCAGTGCAACTACCACGGCCCAGTGCTTGACCATGTCTCAGCTGATTAACTCAGGAGCATGAGAAGCAGCAGCTGAGATAACCACTGAGAACAGAGGCTGTTCTGGTATGTCACAAAGTCACTTCTCTGCATTTCTGGGAAAGTGTACAGAGATTTTTCTGAAAGTTAAGCCTAACTGCATTTCACATATTTTTGTTTACCTCTAAAGTTCACGTGCAATAGAAAAAACTGAAAACAGAGATAAAACTCGTGCATTTCTGAATTTGTTTGGTTAACAGCTAGAAGGACTCATCTCATTTTCATGGTCTCAGGCAAGGAATCAGAGGAGGCTCAGAATGATTGATCTGTGTGTGTCTTCCTCTTTCCCCTACATGTTTCCACTACACTGCCTTTGGAAAAAGTCATTGGGAATAAAACTATTTTGTAGAAATACCATATTTACATTCTTCCCCAAACAAGCTACATAATTTTCTGAGGAGCTGGTGGCAAGTATATTTTTTTTATCAGTTGTAGATCTGCGTGATCTCCTACTAAACACTTCACAGAAAGTAAGAGGGTTATCTGGACAAAGAACTTCTAGTTTGAAATTCCTAATGTTTTTCATTTTATTAGGTTGGAGGGTAAGATTGCAGTTTTACCTGCAGCCATACAGTGATTTTGATTGGATCCTATTACTATTACACACAYTGCCCACATTCTAGGTATGTAGGTAGAAGTAATCAAACTAGCAAGACATCAAGATGATACAGCGGAAACTGCTTTGTCAAATTTACAAGAAATTTAATTAATCTCAGTTATCCAACTTCCAAAGTTCTCCAGTGAGGAGAAGTTGTTTTTGTCAAAGAGTAGTTAGTAACACCACCATTTACACTTTACTCAAGTAACCATGATAGCATAGATGAAATGCAGTCAAAATCAATATCCCCTTCCGTAGGCAAATTGCTCTAGTTGCCATAGGGGCTGACTCTTACCTGTAGAAACCTGTGTTTCATAACAGAGTGCCTTTACATATGTTTTTGAGTTGAGTTTTGCATCTGTTAATGCAAAAAATTTTCCCGTCATAATTACTGCTTTTACAGTTTKGCTAAGGACAAGTGGTAGACTTTACTGTTTGTCTTCTTTCATTTCATTGGAGTGCTAGGTCCTAGATGGTTTATACCATGGATCAAGTCCTGGTCTCCAGCTCCTTTCTTCTACCACTCTGYTCTTCTCCACTAAACAATGCCCTCTCTGCTACTTTTTAAATCACAGGAACTTTGGATATTAACAATGATCCTGTTAATGTTTTATTTCATGTTCCAGTTTCATATTGCAGATATTCTGGGTAAAAAGCCACAAAGAAAGAAGCCAGAGCTAGAATGTTCTCTCTCTGCTGAAGCTTGCTTCAATCACCATTGTGAGCCAGCACCTAACATTTTGAATATGATGGCTTTGAGCCCATAAATCATAGCGCTGAAGAGCAGAAGAGACCAACAGTCTTCCTTATGATGAACCTTGTCCTCTAGTATATACGTATTTCTTTTTTTCTACACTGAGCTACCTGGTGTAAACACAGCCACTGGCACATGCAGTGAGCCCTCTTGTCAGAGTTGGCTGCCTTGGCTCCTGGAAGGGGCTTGTTGGGGGTTGGGTTTCTTTCTTGCTTTTTACCTATAGAATTTTTTCCCATAAGTTGCTAGGAAATAAGGTACTGAGTACTTATGGGTACTTAAGAAAAAGCAAAAGAAGTTGCTAAGGTGGGGAGAGGAGTATAGCATCTGGCTACACTTCTTTTGTCTCTTGAAGTTTCTCTTGGAGGGGGAAGATACCGTGAGTTTGGGTGGCAGGGAAAGGACAGGGCAGGGGCAGCTGTGCTCTCACTCTTGGCATTGGAAGGAGGAGGATCAAGCTGTTGTTTACTGTGGGGAGAATTCACTGTCACTGACAGAGTCCAGTCCTAGGAACTTAGCATCAGCTGCTCGTGTGCACAGGAAACCTTAGCTCACCTTCTCCTGCCCCACCCCCACTGCATCTTTAGCACTGCTCTGGGTCTGTCACACTGTAACCCCACACCCCCTGCTGTGGGAAGACAGAGATAGTGCTAAAGGCAATCCCGCCTCCCATATATTGCAGCTGTGTTAATTACCAAAAAGTGGGAACAGCCTTGCCCTCCCAGCTGGGGGTGATAAAAGAGTGAGTTAGTTGGTACAGAGTCAGTTGGAGTTTGCTGGCCGCGCTGTGAGGAGGAAGGGACAGGAGGTTGTGTGAGGGACAGATAAGGTGAGCCACTGTATGAGGGACAGACAGGGTTAGGTGGCTGCGGCAGGGACAGGCAGCAGTGAGCTGGGACTGCAGAAGGAAGAGAGAAGGAGAAAAATAGCCAAAGCCCTGGGCAGCTGCCCATAGGATTGCTACATAGAAAGGGTATGAAAGACTTCTAGATAACATGGTGCTGATACTTGAGGCCCTCTGAAGTTTTTTTTGAAGCACTTTGAGTGCAGTGGCCATCTCAACTAYGACACCCTGCCCTGACAGGGCATCCTTAAGTTCCAGCTACCACTGTGGAGCTTCTGCTACAACTCATCCACCAGCCTGGGATTTCTGCTCATTCCTGCCATTCCAGCTTGGTGCTCCTCATAGTCCTGCAGGGGCACTGGGAACAGACTGCCCCAGGGTTTTGCAAAGCAAAGCCTCTCCTCCATCCCTTCCCATCTCAGCCAAGAAGGCTGTTATGAGGTTCCTGGTTCTGTTTTGTTGTTAAAACCATAGTTATTGTTGTTGTTTGTTTGCCTTGCTATACATACTAGTAAAGAACTGTTATTTCTGTCCTTATATCTTTGCCTGAGAGACCCTTAATTTCAAAATTACAATAATTTGGAGGGAGAGGGTTTGCATTCTCCATTCCAAGGGAGGCTCCTGCCCTTTCTTGCAGACACCTTTCTAAACCAGGACAGGCTTTAGTTTGAGTCCTTGCCCTTCTTCTGTCCTTGATCRTAATAAGGTAATTATGCCCACAACTTAGACTTGTTGGCCAAAGGAAAGGTTAACATGAAGTGTTGATGAGAGTCATGTTTCCTCCAGGACAGAGAAGTGTTCTGAGAAAACTCCTTTTCCTCCATTCCACTATTTCCATTTATTTCCATTAGTTTGACAAAAAAAAAAAAAGCGGTCCTACTTCTCAGTGCCAAAACACAGTAAATTCAGGAAAGATACAAACTATTTTAATTAGGAACAAATGCATGGAAACAAATTAATTAGAAAAAAAAAAGTTCCAATATTTTCATTGTTTAACATCATTCTAATATTAAAAAATTAGTAACAAATTCTTGATATGGCCTGTGGAACTGTGGAATTTACTCCCTAGCTAGTGTTTTTGGAGTCTAAATTTTTCTAGATTTAAAAAAAAMCCCACCAGATTTTTGTATGGATAACCAGTATCTAGAGCTAGCAAGAAAGCAGCAAATTTCAAGCTTMATTGTCTAATTGTTAAAGATACATGTGAAGCTTGAAGTAGTAGAAAATAATTGCATTTTTTCTTATTATGAATTTTCTTGCATTTTTTTCTCTAATTTGGATTATACTGAAGATATGTTTTGGAATATATGCAACATGAGCGATTCTGGGCAGAGGTTTCTTTGGTTTAAGTATAGCATTCTTCAGAAAGACATCTAATCCAAATGAAGAATGACTATCTGAGCTTTTTTTGGTCTTTATTTGTAGAAGGCAAATGGCAAGCTTCACAGAAGTCAGACTGCATTTTAAAATTAATCCTGTTCCAAGGCAATGAATTTTTATTTGAATATATTCAATGAAACCCCATTTATGTAGCTCTTTGCAACCTGGAAATTCAACTGAAATTAATCCCATTGAAGTTCCAGTAAAATGTAAATCCTAATTCACTTGTGAGGTAGAAAGGAGTTTAAGTTCTAGTACAATAGTTTGTACTTCACAAACTTGTATTTTTTTTTTCTTTTAAAATTTATTTCCTGACTGAATTTAGCTCCATTTTGCTATGCTGATCCTATTTTCCAATGGTAAAAACTTGGTCATCAATTTCTGCCYTTATTTTCTGGAGGCTAGAATCCTTTTCAGCGTATGCCTGAAGCACATGTTCTGTATTAAACCAAATAAAATTAAATGTATCCTTAAAAGTAAGCTGGTGCTCATTCTTTGCTTAATAAAAATGAATTAAGCATGTGTTAACTATTTACTGGGATTGAAATCTGCTTGCTGAGTTAGAGGATAGACTTTTTGGATTAGTTTTTAACAGTCCTCTTCATAAAAACACAGATGGAGCATTCAAATGTCCTGATTGCTCACATGTTCTCATGATCTGTAGCCAGGATCTGGTATGGATTTTTTTCAGCTCAGTCAGAACAGGACTTCATCTGGAACGCAGCAGATGGAAGGAAGGAAGGAAGGGGATCCAAGTTTTTAATCCTTTTTTTCTTTTTTCTTTTCTGAACAGATGCTGTTGAGATGATCGAGCTACAGAGCCACAAATCCAACCAAAAACTGGGTAAAGAAATACATACAAACATATGTTGATATTTGGTACATGGTTAATCAGGCAGGCTACACTCATCTACTGGTGACATGAATATCTCCCTCGAATATAATGGAAATGACACGATTTTTAGAGCTACTGTAGAAGAAGGATTTAATTTTGTGTGCTGTTTTGATTTCTCATTCAGTTGAGAAAAGCTAACAACAGTCAAAATTACTTTAGTAGCAGTTAAATGGTTCAGCACAGGACCAGGAAGTTGGTGAACAACAAGCTGAAAAGTGCATGGAAGAACTTTTACCAGAATGATGGGAAGGTTATAGCATATGGCTCAGGTTCACAGACTTCAGTTTGGGGCCATAATTTCACTGGAAACTGTCAGATGGGTTACTAAATAAATGGAATAATATTTGTATGTGATAGGATTTGCTGATGACTTAAGGAGCAGTATTTTCCTGATTATTAATTTTCCAAAGGTAAGGCAATTAAATTAGAACTATGCTGATCTTAGATGGTGATCATGATGTAGTTCTGATTTTGTCAGGGATATATTTATTGCATCTATGTCTTAAAAAAAAAAAAAATCATTACTTCAATGACAATTCCTTCAAAGTAAATTATAAATGAGACATCTCACTTCTATTTTTTTGCAGAATTCACCAGTTAAGTTAAATATATGCAAAACTTTGAAAAAGTTATTAATTACAGCTTATTAAAGCTTCCTCTACATAGTAAGTTCCTTGTTGAAATTCAGTAATTATGAACAGAGATCCCAACAGGCACCTGTTTTACACTTGAAAGTTCAGAATTACTGCTCTACAATAAGATTTTGTGCTATGTAACAGAAGTCAAAGGAAGAATTATACAGCAATAGTTCTGTTATCTTGCCTGGGAAGACCAGAAATGGCATTCAGGTTGGATGGGACAGGCTGTTGTCATTACACAGTTATGACAGCAATATCCCTGGCCAGAAGAAACCACATAATATCGAGAATACTTACACTGAATAAAAATTTACTTTTTTTTGGAAAAATGGCTTCAGATCCTTAGAATGGAAAGCAGTTAACTGCAAAGCATTATACTATATGTATAAAAAGGTTCTGGTATAACCTAGGTCATATCTGACTGACCGTATAAAATAAAAAAAAAGGTCCTTAATTTCTTGAGATATAAACATACTACTATAAAAGAAAATTATAAAARTCTACATAAAAGATGTAAAAATTTGAGGTTTTTATAAATATAGAAGGAAGAAAATCTCAACACATTCACCATGAATACTGAAGGGTCTATAATTCATTAATTTCTGTTCCTGACAAAACACTGTTAAATCTAAAACAGTTAAACACCAGGAATGCCTAGAAAATATTTTTGTGAGGAAGATGATATACAAACATATAATATTAAAAACCCAAGGTCAGAGTACCCGTCTCATAATACATGGAAATTTTCTGATTTAAAATATTTCAGGTCTCTTGTCRTTATGGAGTTTGCTATTTTACAAAGACTATGAAGTACCTCATGTGTACTCATTAGAAATGTAGGGATTTAAGTGATGAATACAATAATTAATTTTATAAAACTGTCACAAAGGTACATAAATATTATAGCTTTCTTTAGAAAAGGTAAAAGACATTGCTTCCATCATGTCATACATATAATTGTGGACTCCACCAAAACCTGTCTATRTATTTTACAATTTATAAAGAGGCCCTTACCCTTGTACTGACAAGATACCAGAAAGACAGAAGTAAGAAGGACACCTGACAACATAAACATTTAATGGAAATTATGGTAGCCAGAAAAATAAATTTAAAGTTTTTTCTCTTAACCAAATCTGCAATTTCTGCACTTTAAAATATATATAGCAAAACTCTCTGTAGGAAAATTGGCAAAAAACAAGGGCTCAAGGACAAGATAAAAATGGAAATTAAGGACAGCCTACAGAAAGCTATTTGGATAAAGGACTTAGCGCCATAACTTTATCAGAATTGAAGCATAGAGAAAAGACACACTTATTTCACAAGAATGAAAGAGAAGAGTACACGACAYACGGACCATAAGAAAGATATAAGGAAATGAAAGAAATAAGGTGCAAAGCATTTTGGCTAATTTCTAGGAACTGTTGCAGTCTGCTCAAGTTGTAGTGTTACAGGACAGTTCTGTACCCCTTGTTTGGTCTGAGTTTGTGGTTTTGTCCCAAGTGTTGTTTGCTCCCCAAGAGCTGTCAGTTCCTCAAGTCAGTTCCCTTTTCCCTKAAGTTTCTAAGCCAATCTTTTACTGGAGACCAATCTCTCTCAGAACTTGTTTCAGGGATTCCCCTAAACCCCAGCATATCATTCATCCACATAATTTGTTTTCCTTTCACTGGTTTTGTATCAGTTTGAGACTTTCCCGTGTTCTCCCCTCACCCCCTCTTATTGGTCAGAGTTGCTGCTTGCCCCCTGAAAGGCRTCCATTTATAACCTGTTGTGCCTGGTGCTCGGGATCTATCTGCCACTGATGATTTGGGGGAATAAATCCATTTGGATCACACACAGCAGACCTCTCTCTCTTTGGAGTATGTAAAAAGAGCTGCCGAGAAAGCTTTGATTGCAATGCCTACRAGGGACCCCAAATTCAGTTATGTTAATATCAAACAGTCTCCTCTAGAATCATTTATAGATTTTGTAGAAAGGCTTTGGATGGTGATTGAACAACAAGTGGAGAGTTGGTTGGTGCAATTAGAAGTCATGGCAGAGATGGCGCAGGCCAATGCAAATGACACTTGTAAACAGATCATATTGACCTTGCCGCTGGATCCACCACCGACTCTGGAAACGAGGGTTGAAGCATGGGCAAGAAGAGCTGTCATTCCAGAGCCATGGAAGAGAGGAGAGGGGTCGCAAAGGATGGTCGCTGCAGCAACGCCTCATAAACAGCACAATACACCCCTCTGTTGTTTTATTTGCAGACAGGAGGGACACATCGCCAGGGTTTGCCCTCAAGGAGACAACCAGCAGGATAGACAAAATGACAAACAGGGTGGGGTGGGACAAGTCAATCTCCCAAAAAACTGAAGGGGGAGTGTGGACCTGCTCCGTGTGACGATAGAAATGGGGCAGGTCAGAAAAGGGCAGGGGGAGAGCAAAGCAGTAAAGATAAAGGTTGGGAGCCACACCAACCWTTTATGTTAACAACTGCAAAACATACATATTTTAAGTCACATTGCTGGCAGGTGACTTCTGTCAAACCAGTGGACATAGATTCTTTTCACRGATTGGACTGTAGGTACATTGTGGTCGGGGACACCAAGCACACGCCCCCACAGATTGAGATTTCTCCTGTGGTCATAACATCAGACCCTTCTCCTGGGGTGTTGTGTCCACCCACCCTATTTCCTCCTGGAGGGCCAGGTCATTGCCCAAGCCATGCCAACAACTACAAAGCCCCTGGTAGACAACTCMTTCTCCATATGTCTACTGGGCAGAGGTGGTGGGGAGGACAAACCAATCATAGGRCGTGGAATCCATTGAGGTGATGAGTATCATCACTTAGATGGATTGTTGGACAAGGGAGTGTATGTGACGATCATTCCCTCTAGGTTATGGCCGTCACATTGGGAATTGCAGCCCATGCAGGGCAAAGTATGGGGCATTGGGGTGCTCAATTCATGAAACAATCTAAGAGCATTGTACAAATTGAGGGGTTGGATGGGCAATTGGCAAGTATTCGCCCATTTGTTTTGGATTATGCAGTTCCCTTATGGGYGAGGGACAACATGACTCAATGGGGGGTGAAAATTGAGATCCCAAAAACCCCTTGGGATTTTCTAAAGGTGGCCACTGAGGAGCGCCCTACTCAAAAATTAAATTGGAAAACTGATTGCCCGGTCTGGGTAGTGGTTGCTAGCTAAGGATAAACTGAAGGTTTATGCCCAATGAGCTTGTGGAGGAGCAGTTGGCCAAAGGTCACATTGTGCCAACTACTAGCCCTTGGAACTCCCCGGTTTTTGTTATTTGGAAGCCAGGGAAGGACAAGTGGAGGCTCCTGCACAACCTTAAARAGATTAACAAGGCCATTGMGGACATGGGGTCCCTCCAGCTAGGGATGCCCTCCCCTTTGATGCTCCCCCAAAACTGGAACCTAGCAGTCATAGACACCAAAGACTGTTTTTTCCAAATTCCCCTTGACCCAGCTGATGCCCCACAGTTTTTGCCTTCTCGATTCCTTCCATCAGTCGAGAAGCCCCAGTGAAACGCTACCAYTGGACCTTATTGCCTCAGGGCATGAAGAACAGCCCTAGCATTTACCAATGGTACGTGGCTTCATTGCTGTTCCCAGTAGGTGCCAAAGCGGGAAAGGTCATCATCCTGCATTGGGATACTGTGCCCAGCGGTCGGGGTCTGTCTGTCGCTGGGAATAAATCCRTTTGGATCACAGACAGCAGACCTCTCTCAGTCCTTGCTCCCTGCCTGTGCCAAGTAAAGATATCCGAGCCRTAGAGCCAAAAAGCTCTGAGACACGCCGGCCGCCGCTTTCTCGGGCGACGTGTCCCACACAAATCGTTCCATTGTGGTGACTGAGCTAGCTTAAAGGTTCCGGCAACGGTGATGTATAACCTTGTATAGCTCCTAGCAGGTGATCAAGATATCAGAAAAGATAACAACGGAATTGCAGAATAATGGAGGTTTTAAGGGATATCTGGAAGTCATCTCGTTCAATCTCTAAGAAGAAAACAAAAAATCACAGAAAGTACAACAAAATTCCTGTCACAAAGAAGTGGAGAAAAAAAGAACAAAGGCAACACAATTCAAGTGGAATAGATGGGCAAGTAAGGTGATGCCTTAAGGTTTTAACCTTTATATTCTTCAAATCCTGTGCTGCATTAGTGCATGACTCAAAACTTCATAAAATGTTAACTGCTGTCTTCACAGTCTGGTCAGACAAAACAATTCCTCTGGGCCTGGAACCCAAGGACACCCTACAGCCACAGGCTGCAAAAAGTACAAACAAAAGTGAATTTTGCGGGGGAGAGTGAGCTGGGGGAATATGACTTCATTACCTGAAGCTGTAATTGGACAGTTAGCCCCTGATATAGACCAAATAGACCAAACTTACATCTGTCTGAAAAACTTGTGACCATTGTCCATCTCGGGTGTAGCCTCTGGGAGGCTTTTGACTACCCACGGTTTGAAYGCCTTTATTAAACACCCACTTTATTCTCTTAACTTTGTCTAGCCTCTGTTCTAGTAGCCACTCCAAGGCATCAATGGGATRAGGAAAAGAATAAACATATTGATAGCAATATTGGTGTCAAAAACATTTTAATGGGATAAAGGCAATCCAGAATAGATTTCTGTTTAAGATGTAAACAGTAAGTAATTCRAGCGGAAACAGAAAAAGAAGCTTCCAATGCAGTTACAATAAATTGTCTAAATAGTCCCATAATATTCCCAGAAAACATTATGATGTGAATAGACCAAGGCTGGATTGATTCACTCAACAGAATCTTTAACTACTTTAATTTAGCATTTATCAAAAGGACAAACCATAAACATTCCAGACAATTTATCAAACGTAATGTGTAAAAGACTGAGTGCTAACAGGACTTTTGTGCTCTAGTTTTGAGAAAGAGAGTAAAAGATGAAAAGCAATTATAAAATCAAAATAAAATTTCATTTCACRTTTAATTTATCTCCAATCATGAACACGTACATAGGCATTAGGCATCAATCATATGCTGGTAAACCAAACAGTTCTGGTCGGAAATCTTCCATGGACTTCAGCACCAGTGTTGCGTCCTTTTTTAAATCTGGTTTTAAGTTTTCATCTGGAATCATAACCGCTTGCATTCCTGCTTCCCGGGCTCCTTTGACTCCCTGAGGTGAATCTTCAAACACAAGACACTGAGAAACAAGGAGGTGAGGGGAAAAAAAATTATAATGTTATTATGAACTTCTAATAGCTGGTTTTAAAAGAGAGAATGATCCCGAATGAAACAGTAGGAAAACTAAATTTTGTTCTTGGCTTAGACACCCCTAATTAGAACAAGAGAAAACCTCCCAGTTTGAACATCTGCATGGTAATTAACCTTTAATTAATTTCAATTCAAAAAACATCAATACACTTACTTAAATCCCAGAAACTGGTTATCCAGATGTTCCTARGTGCTTTTATAGGGATGCGTTTAATCACAAGCTTAAAGTAAAATTAAGCAAGTGCCTAAATACCTTTATAAGCAAACAATTTAACTTTTCCAAACCAACTTTACAACCTGCAAAATGGCAAAATCAGTGCTTTACTCACAGGTATGGCATTTCCTACATACACACTGTATGGGGAACAATAAACTACCTTGGTCAACAGTAAGACTTTAAATAAGTGGGGACAGACACTACTTATCAGTAGAGTGCTGTCAAAGTCATACTCTATTTGCTTAATTCTTCCAAAGCAATGATGAGAAAGAAAACAAGCTATTGTATCAGAAGGTTACATTTAGAGGAGGGAGAGTTAAGTCAGAATTTTCATGCCTTACAATAGTCTGAACCATTCCAGATTGCAGTTTGGAAGCAAAGCTGTTAAAAACAATCGTACATTATTTATGTGGATTTTGTAATTTAATGTCAGAATATTGAATAATAAATTAGATAAATATATAAAAATCATATAATCTGAAATTTCATATAATGAAAGACAATATTTCTGGAGCTCATTTCAGAATTTATATAATGAAGCATCTCTTCCTGCCCCTTCCTGTCCATGACATGCAAATTCAGTTTGAATTTTTGGTCATGGATAACCCAAAGCAACTTTTGACATCCAAGGACCTGAAAAATTTTGACCTATACKGACACATGGTTTCTAACACTTCTCCTATTCATACTGCATTTATTATCAATATTATTAGCATTGCTACTACTACTAATGCCAAAATCACTGCCACAAGTAATTTCAGTAACTGAAAACAGATGTTCAGATGGTTAGGGCAATTTTCCTCGCATCTACTAATCAGTGCTCTCAGGCACATTGTGTGATTCCTGAGGCTGTCCTGTGCAGGGCCAGGAGTTGGACTTTGATGATCCTTGTGAGTCCTTTCCAACTCAGAATATTCTATGATTCTATKAACATACAACATCATACTGCACCTTTTAGGTTCTCAAACAYATAACTATTTCACTGCAGAACATAAAGGATGCACAGTGTTTGTTTCGGCTGTGCTCTAAGGGAWCCAAGTTCGGCTGTGCCCTAAGGGATCCAAGGGATCTGCAACTGGCAAAAGCTTTATTASATTCAAAGAAAAAAATGTTGAAAGATGTATTAAATGTCTGCCCTATATATATCCATCTATCAGAGAWGGTGGAAAGGGAAAAATGAAAGAACCCTCTCCTGATTTCCTTTCTTTTTAAAATATTGATTCTTGCCTTTCAACATGTCAGTAACAACTTGGAGTCTGTCAAGAGAAAAGTAAAAGGTGCTTTCTACCTTGCATGTAACAAAGTAAAACTTAATTAATGATTTTTAGTGAGTCAAAGGAATCACACCAATCTCTTTTACGCTCATTTCCTTCATGGAGTCACTGCATTCCAGTTTGAATAATGTGATACTTTCAAATGTTGATCATTATCACTGTTATTTACTACAAATATGTAACCAGCTGATCCTGGAAAGCTTGGTACAATTGCTATTAGAATGGAAGTATGGCTCTGCCTATAGGTTTTGTTCTTAACAATGGCTTAGTTAATGACCTTAAGCACTMTAAGGACAATAAATGAAACTCTGACAAGCTTTGCTTTTTGAAGAATAAGCTTAAATGTTGCACAGAAGAGCATTATCAAGGCCTTTCAGAAACCTTTTCTGATCCAGCTCATACAAAAGAATGTACTTCATTGCTCTGCCTTGAAAGACCTAATTGACTTCCATGATGTCACTAAGCTTACTGTAGAGAGGAGCCGATGACTATGGAAGGCAATATGCACAMTGGAAAGTTTAACTAATTCCCTGGAACTAGGCACAATTAAACCTCTTAATTACCAAATAAACCAGCCAAATGACCCATAATTACAGTGTCTTGCATGTTACAGGAAATAAATGTACTAGGTCTTCCTTAAGTCTTTCTACTGAAACTTATTGTCAACAGCACAGCCACATCTTTAATGGATGATGAAAGGTTTACAGAGGTTCACACACAAAACAGATTTATTRATACACAGAGATGTTATAAAATCTTCACTGTCCTGGACCACCCAAACACTAAATATAGATATTTGAAAGCAGCCAAGTTCTTTCCCATTTTGCATAAGTATTGCAACATCAGCATCACTCCAACTGAGAGACAGATGAGATTTATACAGACTTCAGCTGAGATTCTGGCTGCTTCTGTGCATTATTTCTAAAACTTGTGTCACTGATCAATACTGCTCRTATGAGATCTCTCAAAAGGTCATACTAATATAGGACAGTTCTCACTTTGGAATGAACTAAATGCTTAAAAAAGTATAGCAAAGTATATTAATTTATATTTTACTCTATGAATCTAGAAAAAGAAAAATTAATCACTTAGCCAGAGGAAGAAATAATATTACTGCAGCACCTCATTACCTCATCCTCCTACATTAAATATAAGAATATAAGAAAAGAGTGTTAGTTAGGCTCTTGGTATGTACAGCAGGCCCTCTCTATGCTATATACTACTAAAGTCTGGATGGAATAATTATGTGACTAACAGATATCCATAAGTGTTACTGCGGTTAGTGACAACCAAGAAGGCTGGAAGGATAAAAGATTAAAATCAGTTTTAAAATTAAGGTTTTGGAAGACCTGTGAATGTAATATATATGCATAGGGAGTGCTTATCAAACAAGTATCCTTGACCACATATGACACTACTATATCAGCTCTAAAAGAGACTGAAGGATGAAACTAAAGATGCCATGATTTGTATGCACAGAATTCATCTGCAAGTTTAACACTACCATCTATTGTTCTGTAAAGAAAGAATGAAAAGAAAGTTTTCATCATCTGTCCTCAAACGGCACGGAAACATTTGGTATCAGAATGTGACATATGTTTTGGGCTTCTTATGGATTGCATCTTATACTCTGTAACTTCTTTATTTTTAATTGACGTTTTCCCCTTTCATAATCTAATCAACTGCTCAAAAGCATGATGGGTGATTTGTAAAATTTGCACTGTAGAAATATTTGGTACTCTTATACATTAATTTATGTATATATGCACAATACAGTCTTCTGTAAGTGTTTAAGGACTAATTTAAATACCATCATATCTCTAAAAAATGCCCCAAGACAGGCTGCAGGAAGAAATTCACCAAGTGCAACCAGGTCACACTGATATCAGAATGAYACTTGACTTCTGTAAACCAGAAGATGCTCAGGCCTTTCATTTCTACACATAACTCAGGGACTGTTCATTGCCAGAAGTATTTTTACTTTTATCTTTGTGAAAAAGTAGCCCATACTATATGGTTAAAATTCAAAAATAAGTAGCATCTAAGAAGTAAATTATCAGTCGGAAAGATATTACTACTGCAATCCTGGTTTGTTCAACAACTTTTGCAATTTTTCCTTGCTCATTTTTTTTAGATTTTCAAAATAATTCCAGTATTAACCAACTGTGTTAATCACGTGAGTGACCCAGAAATTTTCAAGAACCATAATATAATTCACAATACAACACAGATCCACCATTTCCCACACAAAATGCTGAGATGCTTAAAATGTCTTGTTTGTCATTTATGGGAGGTGGTGGAAATTCACAAAAAGAGATAGGAAACAACAATTTTAACATCATAACACAGATGCTGGGCTATTTTGTAGCTCAGCTTGTGTTTTCTTCTTTCCTATGTTTTGATTTTCCAAATACCTGGGAACAAGGGGAAAATTAACCCATTTACCATCAGAGTTACTTAAACATTATTGAATGAATCCATTTTAAGCAGCTGCAATATTTGCAATTTTGGTCTCCTACTGTGTCAATGCTCTGATGAATTAAGAAAAAAMAATAATGAAATAATGTGATTAATGTTTCTCTCCTAATCTTTGGATTTAAACTCCTTCCAGAAATAGTTGGGAAAAATTCCAATAGTGAATACAATAATGAATCACATTTCATTTTATTTTAAGGATGTGCCAATTTGACCAGACAGGGATAACAGAATCATATTAAATATGCTGTTAAGAAAGTAATGCAGCTTACAGCCCCACAACTTAGTTTCATTAAGGAAAATGAAGAGTAAGCCAAGATGTTTTTAAATGCTGTAACAAATGAATCAACTGGAAACTTAAAATCAAATGAATTAAGCACCAGAATATTCAGCATACTAACTACAGCCACCATTCTTTATGAGTCAATGATTCATATTAAGAACTGTTTGGAAATTACATGCACATATGCTTTTTAATTCAGATTTTTATTAACTCACTACTAGGAGTATATTGCAGACCAATATAAAAATAAAATTGTTTACCATAGAACTAACAAAACAAAAATCATTAGCACAATTTCAAGAAAGAAAAAAGAAAAAAAGTTACATCTGCACATAGATTAGATCACTCTGGGTTTCTAGCTCTTACATAAATGCAACTTTACATTTCAGACCACACTAGCAGTTCCTCTCTCACCAACCAGTTCACAGAATGTTATCTGAAGGAAGGCCAGAAGGAATAAAATGGTTTGGATCCTTGGAGAAGAAGGAGGAGAAATATCATATTTCTTGCTTGTTTCCAAGACTTGATCAAATGAAAGGAAGTGTTTCTGTGAGTGACAGTCAGCCCCAGACACAGCGGCTCTGTGAGGCAGGGAGAAGGTCACATTTACATGCGGGGTTACTCTGATCATTCCGGATGGCTGGAGCACTCTTTTCACAGAGCACTGTGTGTTTAGAGGACAGCACACTGGGAACTTTGTATGGTAACTTGTGTWACAGGCCTCAAGAAATTCTCAGGCGTTTCTGAAACAGTGTCCAATTATCCCGGCAGCAGAAATCTAACTCAATCAACTGCAGCTTGGATTAGCCATAGAAGGGTATTGTTCTTTTATGGAGAACACAAGGCAAATACTCAAGATGTTCTCGGCTGAGGCTACTCATATTGCATAATATGCTGGAGTTTTATATCACTTATCTCTAAAAGTGGCCTAAAAGGTAATTCTGTACAATGAAATRGTTAATTTGTGCTGCCTTCCCTTCCACAGAGAACTATCTTTATCAAACCCACTGACCTCCTTGACATGTAATACACAACATATTCAAGCAATGCACCTTGAATGCAGRACTGAGAACTGTAGGAGAAAAATACACTGAGGGGGTGACTGAAGGCCATTTGGAAACACCCTATTCAACACATTCCCAGTCAAAGCAGGTCCGTGGCCAGATGAGCTTTGAGCCTTTTTGAGTATGCAGATTCCACAGACCTCCTGGACACCTGTTCCCATACAGTGAAACCATATGGTGAAACCAGCCCTATGGTGAAAATGGTTTTCCAAGAATCTAGGAGTTTCTTGTGTTCCACCTTCTGCCTGTTGCCTACTGCATGATCACTCTACCCCTTGGAGAAGAGGCTGGGCCCATCTCATGAGCAAACACATCAGAGATACAAACAAGGTACAACCAAAGGAGGAACAGTTTTAATGCATCTAAATTCTAAGTCTCAAACTGAAACTGGAAGTAGGTACCAAAAATATTTCCTGAATAACAGCAATTAACTTTTTGCCACAGGGAATGTGGACAAACATTTTGCCACAGGGAATGTGGACAAACCCACAGGTGCAGGCTGTCAGAGCAGGTACCCTTCCTGTTTGTTTTGGATAACTGGACACCATCACTTGCTTACAACGGCCTCAGCAGGTGGTGCAGAAGGCACTTGATTCTCATGGAGCAAGCTAATTTTTAAAAAATCTGTTTTGGCAATAGTTTGTTTTTGTTCTATAATGCCTCCTTCACCAGCATTATTTTCCCACACAGAAAGATCAGYCTGCATAGTGAAATTTACATGATTTTCATCTAAACATTATTTAATGATTGTATAATCTTTGATGGAAGTGTTAATGACAGCCCACGTTTGCTTCAGACATAATGTCATTTCCTAATTTCTTCAATAAAGAGAGAAAGGGTGAGAAGAGGCATTAACCTTTAAACAGGTTTTCATTGGGAGTGCAAAAAAGTCACGGAAATGGTCCTTTTTTTTTCTATTCAGTACAAGCTTCTCACTGAACTGTACACAAGAGTGTCACCAGTCTGGAGTGACTTGGTCAGATRTAGCTGCATTACACTTTAACTCTTCCTGGTCAGGAGAAAAAGAGCCTTTCTTTCAAAATTCAAAGCTAAAAGTTATTGTAGAAAATACTTAAGATTATTAGCATAAAACTCCAAGCACAAAGCCACAAACTATCACCCTTAAATAAAACAAACAAAACACTAACAGAATTCTAATAATTATTTTCTATGTATTTCAACTACAGGAATAAAAAACGACCTCAAATCCAATATTAAAAATGGCAATTCTCTCTTCTCAATACAGATTTTCAGAGGAAAGCRGAAAAGAATGTACAAAACTAAGCTGGAAAAAATACTAACTCCTGAAGTTAAGAAGAATATACATGTTTCTGTCGGGCAGTATCTGAATAATACAGGTTCATCCCTCCAACCTACCATCTTAWAYCTGGCATGCCTAAAGTTSATTGTCAATGTAAACCCACAGAACRGCTGTGCAAGTACTTATGAACATGCTCTTTCAACAGTAGCCCACCTGTGGGCATTGAGTTATGGTTAGGAATGTCATAATTCCATCATTTATTTTTGCAACAACATTCTAAAAATACCACACCTGAAATGAAAGCCTCRTTACATCAAYAACCAGATCTATTTAAGTAACTGTYCCTGTGATTTCAAAAGATGATTTCTCAGCCTCTTAGTTTGCAAAGCTGCTTTKACTCTGCAAGCAAATGAAACTCAGAACTCAAAATTTCTTACATAATTCTCTTTACCTGAGAAATTATTTGTGTGTTAAATACAATATTTCTAAAGAATGTGAATTCTACCATCAAAAGTGAAAGAATTAATTATAAAACTGATATTTCTACATATACTATGTATGATATACCCTTTTTGAACTATTTATTATGAGAAATAATTAATTCAATGAACCCACCCTCCTAACCCTGAATGAGGGATTAACTGTAAGTGCACTCAAGTTCTACTAGATCAATACAATGATTATTGGTAAAAACAAAATTTTCAATAAGAATATAGTATGCATTAAAAGGAAAGTTAAAAAAAAGTAATAATTATTTTTTTAAGATTCCAATAGAGAAGTTGTGCTTTTCACATTAATTTCTAGCTTGTTTTTATCAGTTTCCTTTGTTTATTTTAGGGAAATAGTTACCTAGGTATTTCAAGCAATGAAAAATGCAGAGAAGGAAAGCCAGTGAATATCAAATAGTTTTATGTGAATCAACCATTAAAACAGACTGCTCCWCTAGAAAATTTCTTTATACTGTAAACTCCAAGCCCAAATATTTCTGTAAATAAKAAAATTAATATACTCTTAAAATTAATTAATATGTAGAAAGTTATTTAAATMTTAATCTYAAAATATTCTAACATCCTTTTGTCAAAATTCYCCTAATATGATCTAGCTATTTTATATACCTCATAGAAACACTTTTTAAAAGGCATTGATGACACAYARTTATCAAGCTSTGYCTKTTTTTCTATTAGAACAGTTTTACCAGATAAGAGAATGCGAACAGTCACTTCAACCAAAGGATCTTAAGTTCTTACTTTTACTCAGTCATGCTTACAGGAAGGGAAACAGGTCATTTTCCATGAAAGAAATAAGGTGTGCATATAAATCAATGCGTAAGMGTAAACAATGAACAAAAATAGAAAAACAAGTTTATTTAACTCTGTGTATGTATGCATGTGGATAAACACATGGTGTATATGGTCCCCATACAGATAGTCTCTCTGTGGCATAAGGATTATTCACTTTAAGATACATATTAGATCAGTAACTAACACAGCCAGACATTGGCTTAACATGAACATTACTCTGGAAATACCAACCACAGTATCAGCAACTAGTTACTATGCTTGTCACACAACCTCTGCCAGAACTTTTTTTGGGTACTCAGTCCTTCAAAGAAACAAGTTTATCAGTATCTGGGTTCTCATTAGCTTTTTTTACTATCATTTTTATCTAAAACCCCCTCCCATTCTGTATATTTCAACCACAAATAATGTTCAAATTCAACAGGGTATAAAGTTGACAGATGGCAGACTAATTCAAAAGGAAAACTATGTATTTGCCTGTWAAACAACCTCTCATGGGCAAACTCCTCAAAATACTTCATTAGGGCATATGTTTAAGTGAAAACTATTGTTCATYCAACACACTAATGATTTTATATTAAAAGTAAGAATCACTTAGTGAATCTGCTGAARTATCCTGCATTTGCTGACCTTCAACAGCTACAGTCATTAGAAAAGGSATGAGGGCTAATTTCCCATTTAAATTGTGTCCACGTCTCTGAGACTGTTTGAATTGTTACTCTAAAGCTTGCTACCACATTATTCTGCTATGCAATTATTAACTACTTATTGCTATGTAATGGACCCCAGATAATATACATATATACACAGAAAATAAGCAAATTATATATAAACACTGTATAGACTCAGAATCACATGATTCCAGGATGGCTGGTTACAGTATGGTGTTAATAATGTCAAGGTTGTAGGTTTGATCCCTGGATGGGCCATTCACTGAAGAGGTGGACTCATGTTCCTTGTGGATCCCTTCCAACTCAGAATATTCTGTGATTCTACGACTGAGACTGGAAGCAATCTCTGAAGGTCACCTGCGCCAACCTGCTCAAGCAGGGATACCTACAGCCCAGGACAAGATCCAGACAGTGTTTGAGTATTTTCAAGGAGTGAGACTCCACCACCTCTCTGGGTAACCTGCAACAGTACTCAGTCACCATCATGATGGAAAAGTGTTTCCTGATGCTCACAGGTTATCTGTCTTTCAGTTTGRGTCCATTGCCTCTGGTTCTGTCACTGGGCATCACTRAAAGKTACYTGGSTCTTTGCCTGGCTCCCTTCAGGTATTTAGTTATATTAATGTTTCTCTGAGCCTTCCCTTCTCCAGGCTCACTTTGCCTTTCCTCAAATGCGGTATGCTGAAGTCGTTTAATTATCTTGATGTCCCTATTGCTGGACTCCCTCCAGCAGCTCAATATGTCTCTTGTACTGGGAAGTGCAGAATTGCACCCAATATTTTCCAGGTATGGCCTCACCAGTGCTGAGTAGAGGGGCAGGATCAATTCCCTCAATCTGCTGGCAAGACTTCTCCTCATCAGCCACCTTTGTTGCAATGGCACATGGCTGGCTCATGGTCAAYTCAATGTCCACCAGACATTGTAATTACCTTTTTGCCTGACCACAGGAAATCAATTGGGTTTTCTTTCCTGTTCAGAAGTGTGCACCTAGATTCTTTGATGCACAGACAGATGGCACTATAATGGGACTTCTAAATTTAAAGGTCTGAATGACAAATGTGCAAAAAATACAGACAAAATGTATTGCTAAGTGACCATTAGAAAGCCTATGATGAGAATACAAAACACTCCATTAGGAAGTGTCTCAGTCACCCCAATACTTATATAAACACATTTCTTCACAGTTAAATCAATGACAATTTGTCTTCTCTGCAAATGTCTGCAGTCAAACTACAGGGAACCACCTAAATGAGAGTTAATGTGCTTATAACACACACTTGTTTGGAAAAAAATTCAAGTTATCTCTGCGTAAACACAGCCCATTCTCCTTTTCTTCTATTAAAAAAAAAAAAAAAAAGTGTATTTATATATTACTTAGACTACCATGGTGTACTGGAGTGATTTTATATTRCTCTAACCATCATAACACATGACCTGAAAGAAAGTACCTCTAATCCAGTAATACAATCAGTTCAGAAATAGATGCCAAGATATTGCCAAGAATCTGGGTAAATTGACAAGCAGCTGAGTGCTACAAGCAGCATTTTACTGATARCTTGGAAGCTTCAGCACTCAGACATTATATAAAGATCCCCTAGGGAAACCAGACTGCAGCAGGTGTGTCAAGGTGAAAAAGTATCACTGCCACACAGTCCACTGAATTATATGTTCTGGCTACCAGGTAAAATATGCTGTGACTACAAAAAATAAAAGAGGATAGGCTGCCTGTCAGATGAACAAGCAAAAGAGAATTTCAGCCTTTGTGATTCAGCACACAGGAAATGGCTCAGGTGATTTTTTTATTATTTTTTTTTTTATTATTTTTTAGCAGTTGTAGTGGCCTATTACATTCTATTTCTATTTCAAGTAAGTTTTTGCTAATTGATTCCAGCTGCTTCTAGTGACCTTCATCATTGAATGGAGAAAACTTATAAATCAAATAGCAAATATGTSTAAAGAGTGAGGACTGAAAATCCCATCCACACATAAAGACTGACTCTGGGATTTATGTTCTGGGTCTGCAGATCTTGAAGGTGTGGCTAAAAACACCTGTTTCATAGTCTTCAAAGGTTTGTACGTTCTAGTCTTAGCAAGCAGAACAGTGTGAGAAAAAGCACTAAGAATTCTTTTTTCTCCATTGACCCTGCATCTGCAGAAAAAATACTTCAATACTTTTAAAGCCATAGTGAACAGTCTCCTCATTGAAAAAAAAAAAAAAGGTAGTTCTACTTGTTAAATACCAAGATGATGGCTTGAAACTGGAAAGAAACAATTACTCTGTCTAGAAACACTGTTATTATATGCTCAACTAGGTCACATTTTAACTTTGTTGCCAAAAGTAAAGAGAAGAAAATCTTACAAAATTAAGTGATAATTGCCCTTGTAAGCYAGTTCACATAGATACCCAGTATCTTACACCTTGATGAAGATGTTGCTCATGACAGTCAAAATGTTTTCTCAATCAGATGTTCTTGTGCTTTGCAGTGGTAGCGCTGCAGGTTTCTGCCCAACGTTCTTTTCATGTTTTTCTACTTCCCCTATAAACTAAAAAAGTTTTTCTCTCTCYTTTGGTTGCCTTCCTTACTACATTCCTTGAAGAAAAGGAACACAACYGAGGTAGGCTTATCTTAATTAATAAGAAACTTTCCTTCCTGTGGTTATGAACATCATATTACTACTAATTTCAAAGAGCATGTTTGGAATATAAGCACTTAAAATTGCCAAGTTTCTACAGAGAGGGATCTGTACATTTTCATATGCAGAAACAGATACATATATGTACACAYACATCAGTTTATATGATAGAAGTGTACAGGGGAAGAAGAATGGCAGGAACAAGGGCAGGTGGGGGGAGCCTGAAACACCCTGGGCCAGCTGCTCCTAGACACACAGTCACACACTGTGTGACTCCAGCAGTCACACACTCCAGCAGTCACACACTGTGTGACTCCAGCAGTCACACAGCCTACCAGAAGCTCATTCCTGTGCTGCCTGATGGAGCAGGATGAGCCCCAGCAGCCCTGTGAGGCCCTGGTCCAGCCACTCCTGGCACCACAATGCCAGAYCCACACAGACATGCTGACAGGAGAAGCTGCATGGGTCAGGGCACCCTGTTGGGAATGTGAGACAGAGGGGGCTGGTGGGGTGTCAGTAGGGGCCATCTGTTCTTGGCCATATCTGCATCAGTCTGTGTAGTCTGACCTGTCTCCTCCAATTAAACTCCATTTCCAACAGTTTTATTGGGAAAGGGCTTACTGTTGTGCACACACATGTGCATGGAGGTCTCAGTGTCAGTCCTGCCATGGGACCAGGAGTCCCACATGCCCACAGTGCAGCAGTGCAGTGATGATGGTGAGCAAACAAGGGTGTGAGGGCTAGCAAAGAGCATGCTGGAGTAGCTGGTAAGTAGTTAAAGTGTCCTGGAAGCCAGGCATGACCCTGTGGGCAAGAGCACAGTCAGTTCTGGCTCTTGGAGGGACAGCGTAGGCACAGGRCAGCCTTGGCCAGCTGCTCTAAAGACTGTGGCATCTGGGGCTATCCAAGAGATCTATCTGTGTGCGCAAAGGAGAGATTCTGTGGCATCACAGAAGTGCAAGACTGGGATCCAGGGACAACTGAGCACCTAAACCCAGCTGCTGGAAGGATCCTTATTGCAGGGTAAACATAGGGCAGACTTGTCTCACATGTCTATGCGTGAAAGTGACATAACAGTTGCTTTCTGTTTCCCACAAGATCAACACAGGTGTAGGTTTGAAAACACTGATTTAAATTCTCTAAAATTCCTAGGGTTATTCACAGCTGAAAAAGTTAATGGAAGGTGTCTGCACCATGAACATGGGTACTTGTTGAAGAAGTACAGCATTTTAAACATTTGCCAGTTAAGGTGATTTTGGCTTATGTTTCCCACACTAAACAAACAAACAGACAAACAAACAAAACCCGACCAAAAAAGCCATACAAGCTGTGTGGAAGACCCATAGACAAAGGCTTTTGCAAATAAAATGAGAGCCATGGTCAATTGAAATAATACTGAGTGCTTTGTTGTATTTATAAAGAAATGCAAAAAGATGGTTGGCTTGTTCGGTTTTGTCAGGGAGCACAAGCTTTTAATATCTCTAGTCATTCAGACCTTTGACTAAGATTTATTAACCTGCCAAACAAAAGTAATTTTACAGCATATACAACTGCAGTTCATTTTAGAACATTTACTGCTCTGTAAACAGAAAATCCAGATTGTGCATAAAGAATCTATTCCTTTTCTTCCTTTTGAAGCAAGCAGAGTAGTAAGACAAATTCTAAGTGAAAAATAAAGAAGTATTTACAAACTTATTTGCTCAAATATATAAAAAGCATAAAGTTAGAAATTAAAACAGACTTTTATGGTGACTACCTCAACTGAGAAAACATCCCCCRCCTTTGGGCAGTATGGAGAGGGGAAGGGGAAACAGAATAGGGGCACAGCTCCATGTTTACTTTGCATATTTTCTGCTATGCAGCTCGGATCAAATGGCCAAGAGATGTTTAGAAAGGAGGCAGTTTATTAGGAGACTGAAACAGAAGGAGCATAATACCTACCTGGAACATGACCAGGTTATCCCATCTCCCTTTACAGAGAGAAACATGTGATGCTAGGAAAGGGTTATTGCTATTTGGGGATAGAGCCTCATCTAAATAGCCTGACAAAGGGGAGGCAGCCACAGCTCCATGCCCTCAGCCCAAACAGTAGCTAGGCTGAGCACATATCTCCCAGAAGGCACCAGCAAACACACACATAAATATATATAAATATATATATACATACACACGCATACACATATATATACACACATAAGGCTAGATACACAGATCAATCCAGTTATACTCAGCACTCCGAAGGACCCATAGGGTCATTCAGCTGCCTCTTTTCTAGTGCTCACACACGTGCACTCAGCTTGGCCACTGGCTCTGCAGATGCCTGGGCTGGGCCCCTAYGACCTGCAGTCCCAGGCTGTGGGCTGGCACTTCATTTTACCCAGTTGCCAGCATCGAGATCCATGCTCACTCCAGCTGTTGGCACCATGAACTCATGGGCCTCTGCCTGGGTCTGGTTGCTGGCCACACACACAGAGACCACAGATCAGATGCCCTTCAGCCAGGAAGAGTTAAAGCAGAATTTGCTAACACAGGACAGACTGCACTTGGTAAGGAGCTGTGCACAGCCAGACAAATGTGTCACCTGTTTACACATCCAATGTTTTTTATCCTCTTATCCCTCTATTTCCCTGTAATAAATCCTGATCAAACACCAAATATTCTTCCTCTGCATCACATCTTGAGTGCCACACCCTAGGCAGCATCTCCCCTCAGTCTAAAAGGATTTATCCAGCATTGATTTACCTTGATAGCACTTCTGGAACAGCCCTGGGAGGGCCATAACAGGCTGTCCCTCCCTTTGAGTCCTTAATCTGAGCTTCTGTCTACCTTTGGGACTCTCTGCTGCCCTGACCATATGGAGAAAGGCACCTGATGGGATGATGACTTCTTGTGACAGGTGTGGGAACTGTTGGGAAAGTGTGATTTGGGATCCCCCACCTGCTGTCATCTCTCTCAGCTCTTTCATGGGTCTGCAAATGAGCTTTTAACACAGACCCAAACATCTGCATCTGGTAGCGGATCCTCCTTAGGATCCATCCAATTCTATGCAAGTTTATGATTCCTAACATGCAAGACCAGGAATCCAAGTACTTTCTTTTACAGGTCTTTATAACCAGGTCCTGACATGCCATACACTATGCTAAATATAGAAATCAGTAGAAGAAAAAGTGATGTTCAAATCAGACATACTATTTTTCCTTTCTTCTCAATGCTGCTATTATTCCAATGTTCAGTTTGATCCTAAAGCAATACACCACAGCAYGTCACAAGCATTATTATGTCTTTATACTGCCGAGTAACTGAAATCCTTTTATTAAAATACAGCATTCTGTGATGGATTTCTTCATCCTTGGACTGACATTGAGCCTGAAGCTCTTACCAGTAATCACTTTACACAAAACCAGATCACATACTCAACTCAGACAGAGAACCTAAGGACTCAACTGACAGATTTTTAAAAATGGTGTGAAAGCTGGTGAGACTGAATTGTTCTAGCAAATAATAGACACATTTCAAAATTTCTGAGAAAAACTACACTGAAGGCCTTTTCTAAGTATTTGACTTACAGAACATTTCATTCACCATTCATGAGCACTGTATTAGTTAAACAAAATCAGAGAAACAAGGAAATTACTGCACTAATATTAATCATCTTAAAGAAAACTAAGGCTGTCACTTACTAATATCAGCTGTAAAGAGGAACTGTAAATATGAACATATCACTAAAACAGTCTTCTACCAGCCTACTCAAAGTCAACAATCATCTTTCAAGCATACTTGCTCTTCAACTGATGGCTACGATGATAAGGAAAAAAAAAAAATCAATAGACAGGAGAAAGGGACAATAATAAATTGTCCAAACACTTTAGAATTACTAGTTAATGCAATACTAGAATAGAAGATKAAACTCTGACATCAGTGTTTCTAAAGAAAACCTCTTTACTTTGAGAGACATGCCAAAGTGCACATTTGCAGCTGACTCTTCTTTCCACTATCTYCATGAGATTTTAAATTTAAACTCTAAATGTTTGAAGGGCTTTTGTTGTAATGTTAGGTCTGTCATATCMTCTACCAATCCTCCTGTGACATAATGCTTAGCCTTAAAAAAATAAATGCTTTTACTATTTGAGTATATACATCATTAACTTATAGACTATCTTCTCACTCTTCATCTACACTCCCTAAAAAATGCTTGAGAGAGTCATAAGGACAAATGGGCTACTGCACACTATTAACTCTTTATTATTTRTAATGAAGGTATATAGATTACTTAGTGCAGTTACAAATTCAAGTTTTCATTTTCACCTTCACGGCCCTATATTATCTTACTCACAATTACTTATGTCTTGCTTTTATTTCCTTCTACTCCCTAGACATCTTCCATCCTTTCACTTAATTGCATTCTTTATCTCTTTCTCCCACTTTCAGCTGTATGTCTTATATCACGCTGACCTCTGTGCCTTGTACAATCTTCATGCCTACATTCTTCACCCTTCTCCAGCAGTATATTTAAAAATACACTCTTTCAGGAATCATTGGTACAAGCTCTTCTTCCCCCCTCTCTTAATGCTGGGCTATTAACTAAAATTTGTCTTGCTTAAATCGCTTTTGCTCCTTGTTGGACCAGGGCAGCAGAGAACACAGCTGAAAGCAGAGCTGTCTGATTTACTTATTTCTATCAGGAATGACCTCTGTTAACTCTAGCTCTGAGGAGATTTGAGGGACAATACTTGCTTAAGAAACTGGAATCTTGTTCACTAAAAAAGCCACATCGTTCATTAAATAAATGCCAATCAGTGTGTGTGTATAGTGGTTAGTTTCTACAAAGTATATCTGTACTTCTTATAGTCTAAGATGTTTATGTTTATTTCATAGTGCTCAAACAATTGTAAAGAGCAGGCTCCACGCCTGTGATCCAGCATAAATGAATATGATGCTTTTTATCCCCTCATGGTTTAAGGTGTACTTAAATGCAAATATGATGACCACACTGAGCAATACACAAACGTCAGGAAACCAGGCAAGCATTCCCAGATGCAGTACTGGTGACAGTATCATAGAGTCATAGCATATTCCTGACTTCTAGAACATCTGGCTACAGGAATTCCACCTTTCCAAACTTCAAACACCTACTCTACACAATATTACTCTTCATGGAATTATCATATGACCATTGTACTAGTTATTATTATAATTACAAAAATATTGTCTTCTGAGGAACATCTTAAAAAACTTGCAAGCATTTTTTCTGAAATTAAAAAAAAAAACCCAAACAAAAAAAACCCCAAACAAACAAACAAACAAAAAACCACCAACAAAACAACAAAACAAACAACAAAAAAACTTCTCAATGAAAATTTTTGGCCTGGAAATTTAAAAACTCACAACTGATATCAGTTTTCAAATGATGTATCGTAGCTAATCTAAAGACTGCAAATGCATTCTACCTCAGATACATGATGATTTCTTTTCTAAAATGAAAGGTTCTGTTTTAATTTGCTTGGGATAACTGCATTATTGAAAGTGAAAAGCAGTAAGTTACTATTATGTACTATTATATACTATTACTAGTAATACATATATACACTATATATATATAGTATATATATATATACTATATATATATATGTGTATATATATATATACTATATATATTACTATTATGTAGTAAGTTACTATTATTAACTATTAAAGTTATTATGCTTTTTGCCCATGGCACTTTTTGGAATCAGTAATATTTTGAGTCTGTAATAGTTCTGAAGTTCACGACAACAGCCAATCTCTAATGTCTCCAGTCTGAGCTACAGGATGCAATAATATGTTCTGGAAACAAACTGAATAGATCACTGTGACCAGGCGGCTGTTCAGGAGAAAGAAGACAATTTCCTAATGGAGGAAAACATGGTCTGTAACAGAAGATATTTTCAGCAACAGATRAAATACCATCAACTAGTCTTTGCTAGTCAGCAAAACCTTGAGGCTCTGAAGCAAATAACCTATGAAGTGAAGGAATTACTAACATCAAAAGCCATTTCTATTACCATGCCACTGTTTTAGAAAACAGTTGCAGTTGCATTTTAAAATAATTCCGGTGCTATTCAGGGAAGTATTGAGTAGTAATCCTAAACACTATAGTTGGTAAAATCTGCTGATAACACAAAGTTTTGTAGGTCATCTGAGATAACATCTATAAGAACTTTGGAGTGACAAAGTAGCCTACTGGTCAGTCAAGTGTCAAATGAAATGAAATGGTCAAGAAATGTGGCAGTACACATTATCTGGAAGAAAATAAATGAGATATACATTTTCTAACATTTGGTTTAAATACTGGACATCACTGTAAACAGCTCAGTGAAACTCAGAACTTGGGAGACCAGTTCAGTAAAAACTTAGAGCTTGGGTGATATTGTTTATATTCACAGACATATATAAAATGGTCTTATCTGGAATGCTCCATGTACCATATCCCACGGACATTATTCTATGTTAAAATGTTTTTGATAGGAAGAGTCTGAAGAAATGCAATCAGAATGCTTATGAAGAGAAAAAACCCCAAACAAACAACCATATCACTGCCCCCACCTCCCAAAAAAATCCCAAACACAACCCTTTCAGATGGTGAGGTTTTGAACAGACTCTAAAGAGCTTAATTTATAGAGCAAAACATAAAAAGGCAGGTGACAAGCAGCATTTACAATACTGAGTGGCAGATCAATTACTTCTTATCTTTCCCACTCATAACATATAAAAAGCTGACACTGGAACATATGCAACATATACAGAATTTACTGTCCCAGGCACACATCAGTATCAAGAAAAACCACAGATCCTGTGGAAGGGTTACTATAGCCTATTTTTTTTGTCTGTTTTTGTTTAAAAACAACTTGATATGGAGCAACAGAATAAGTGGATAAATTAATCCCCTCTAGCTAAAAGGTGATTATTAAGCTGTGATTATTAGCTGTCATCAGAGATGGTACCAAATAAGCTGGACACTGAATCTGAGCATGAACAGCAATTCCTATCTTTAGTATCATTTAGACAAAAATGAAAAGCCTTTTTTTTTAAAGAATAGGAGGGCAGCATTTCTACCATCACTTGGAATTGTATTCTACTTTAAATCAGAATCACTTCAGTCTTACTGAAGTTTAACTTGAACCATTGCCTTCTTAGCTTTGAATTATGCTATTATTCTAAGATAAAAAGATGCTGAAATGGAAATGTTAAGCATCTTTTTTTAGCAGACAAGTCTTGATGTCTTCAGTTCTTTTGTATACTACAAGGCCTTTTATCTTCATAACACCTATCACAATAATAATGAAAAAAACCCCTCCAATACTGCTTTATGGAGTACGCTTTGTAATTACCTTCTAAGTGCACTTATTTTGTGATGCAGCAACGAGTCTGAGCAAAAAGCTCTGCCTTGTTTAGACTATAAATAATTTACCAGTGTTAAYTGATGGTTCTATATGTAGATTTTCTGCAATCATGCCAAAAAGACAGACTTTTACAAATTCTTTATCACACAACAGAATAAGAAGAACCCTACCACGTAATACCAGCTCTCTGAAAACTGGCTACAACCACATCTCCACAAAGAACAAGTAATTTAAACAAAGAGCAAAAAAATAAACTCATCATTCCCTAGCCTTAGTGCATTAAAACAACATATAGCTGACTGTAGTCTTACAAAGGTTTCCAGAGGTTTCCCCTTGACAGTAATTTACAAAGAAACAACCAAAAAAAATGTTGCCAACAATGCAATTCCTTCTTTCAGTCTTCATTGTTTGTCCTGAAACCACTGCTTGTTACAACAAGCTCTAGGTGGTTACAAAGGTAACTCCAGATACAGAGAGAATCAGTGCGCTAGATCTTATTGAAAGCGGATTTATTCATGCTTGCCATAACTCAAATGACATTAAAAACATTTTATTTTTTGTGAAAATTCTTGTTAATTAAAATCTAATTATGCAACAGCTGCTGTTTGGCATCTCTAAGAAAACGCTCAAGGTCTTGAAAGTAAGAAAAGATAACTCAGTGAGCAAGTTATCATAAAACAAGGATTTYCCCCCTCTTTTTTCCTACTTACCATGCATAATTAATATGTGATAATACCCATAATGAGTTCCCTAAAACAATTAGCAACGTATCTCCAGTGACCTGCTAATCTGAATATAATACTTTTAGAATTTGGAGGTGCACCAGTTTCTTTGTGCTTACGCACTCACCTCACGTAGAAGCAAAGAAGGCTGCAGAGCATAATTTATTATTCTGCATCACATTTCATCAAGTCCCTTAGCAGCTACTTGATACATTATCAAGACAAATTCAAGGGAAAAAAAGTATTCCTACCTCTCCACCCCCCCAAGTAGAGTACCCCAAAGACTAAGAACTAATTATAATCCTTCTTTCCTCTTCCAGCCATTAAGATACCTTTAGTGAAAGCAAACCTTGACCAGGTTACCTTTTGCATGGAATTTCAATGACTTTTTTCATCTCTGTAAGACAAATACATCCATAAATAAACATGCACTGCAGTAACAAGGGCAATGTCTGGAACACTTAAAAAAGTTAAATTACTTGCAAGCCATACAACATCTCATTTTTCTTCCACAAATATATAATAAAGACTGCCAGCATGGGGAGAGGTAGGGTGGGAGAGCGGGTGAGTGCACATGTGAACACACAAGTACACATGCTTCAGAAGAAAAGGGAGGAAGTAAATCAACCATAGGAACTGAGAGCATGATAATTGAAAAAAACCCTGAAAACAAACAAACAAACAAACAAACAAACAAACAGTCTCCTTCCTTTAATTATCTTTTTAGTGGTCTATTATGAATTTAGGGGAAATATGCCTGTGTACAGTAGTGGAGAGGACCAGATCTAAGCATGTTTTGCCTCAAATATTCAGAGTTTTGCTACAGGAAATGTGATCAGAGGAGAGGGTCACATGGAGGTGGAGCACTGCTGTCCTGAGCCAACTTCCTGCTTGCCTTTAAGACTTGTGCTCAGTTCTCCCACCCCAACTCATCACCTTTGTGCAGTGGAGTGGCGCATTTGCAAGCCAGCACCTTCTGATGAGGTTTTTGTGGAAGTTGTGAAGTGTACTGTACAAAACTAAGGGCTTGTTAGCTGATGCTTTTTGTGGAAATGCATTGTAAGAATTTAAGGTTGTGCTRGCCAATACCTTTTGAGTGTAAACACTGGGCTGGTTGCCACAGCTAAGAAGACGGTATAAGAAAACATAAGAGTTCCCTGACAAGTGATCCAGTGCCTTTGTTCCACCTGTCAAGAAACTATAACCAACATCACACCCTCTACCCACAGGTTGTGACAAGTAGATCTTCAGAAGTCCTAGATTGTGAGACATGGTGAAATACCTTTTGTTCTTTTCCCTACAGCTGGAAGGCAAGCTTCCTAACAAGAGACTTCATCATCCAGCCTGGGAGATACAAGCAAGGGCTACATGCTCAGGCTATRTAGCAGCTGAGGAAGGTGCAGGATTCAGCCAACAGGCTGCTCAACAGTGTGTCACAACAGAAGTACATTCCACTATAGTTCTCTATCTTTGCATCCCAAGATGTAAAGCTTCTAGAAATATATATAAAACTACATTGTTCAATACCTAATTACTTTAAATTGCTTAGTACACAATTAAAAATTATGATTTATTAATAATTTATTCCTTTAAATTTCTCCAGAGTTTGTCTGATATCAATAGCTTCTCCAGTAGGGAGAGGAACCCATAAAAAAAGTTATGCTGTTTATTATTTTGCAGTGCCCCATAATAGCAGGAATTCAAGAACTAGTCCAGCAAAATATACTAAATAATCAAAAAACAACTTGCCATCTAGAAATGCCTTCAAGTCACATTGCAGAACAAGAAAATTAAAGTCTTCAGGAATTCAGGAAAAAGTTCTAGTCAAGAACCTTTCTGAGCAGAAAGCTGATGCATCATGTGGTAACTAGGACAATTCCCAAGGAAGCCCAAAGGTTGGGAGACTGAGTTTCTCAGGTTCAAAAGTGCGCCAAAAGGTATTTTCCTCCATTTTTTCAGGAAGTAGTCTACACATTAGACAAGACAAGGATAAAACTCTCTTCTGATCCGCTTTAAAAGGAAAGCAGAAGTTCCAGATTGCTGTTGTGTTTTCTGTGGAGAATTTTTCTTGGCGGTGTAGAAATGTGCTGGAACTACTTTTCCAATTATGCTTTACAAAAGACTAACTGCTAGATATTTTTAGTTCCTGATAAAAAGACACAAGCTGTTAAGACTGGGCAATTTTGGATGCATACATAAAAGCAAAAAAMCCCCTCCATTTCTCCAAAAAGCTACAAAATCAGAAAAAGGGAGGTTCCTTGGACTTGGCACCTCATCTTGGTTACAAGGCAGAYAAGTTGAAACATTCTGTTCCCAAGTCCATAGATACACCCTTTCAGATTTCACCTGCTATCCACTTTCAACACTTCAGGGCATGTTTTACAAGACAGAACTGAACTAATCTGGGTACACACAAATGCTGCGACATAGCTCATTTGCCTTTTAATTACTCTATGTACAATAAGAGTGAAACCTATGTAATCTAAATTTGTTAAGGGAGTGAACTCTGCTTTTGCTACAAAACACTTAAGGTGTGTGTACCCAGCCTCCTGTGACACTGAATCAGTTACCACCTCCCAGGGTGCACCATCCCCACCAGGACACACCTCTGCCCTGGGAGAATCTTTGCTGYGTTTGGAAGCTGGTCACTGTGTAGCACAGGATGCAAGGCTAACCAGAACACTGACAGAGTACAACCCTGCAGATGAGGGACAAGAAGAAAACACACCCCAGGAACCACTCAAACATCCCAGACCTTCATTCAGTCTACTAACCATATGGCTACACTGGAGTTGGCATCAACAAATCAGACAAGGCAAGAAGTTATTTATTGACTCTAACTCATCAAATGCCTAATTAATTAATGGACTATTAATTATATTGGTACAGACAAGAATGTCCAGTGGCTTCTGAAAAGAAAGACCCAATTCTGCTTTCCACCTCAAAATGTACCTTCAGCCAGAAAGAGCTGTGGAGCAACACTGATCTCTCTTCAYAATAAGCAGCCACTGGCATGCGTTGTATCTGCCTCTGTCAGATCACACTGTCTGAGAAMAACAGTGATCATCTACAAACTCTTTGTCATCTCTCTTCCTGAATGCAGCCTGGCACTTTAAACTTTACCATTTTTAACTCTGACCATTTACCATCACAGGTTATACCCACTGGAAAAAACAAATATCTAACAACATGCTAAAACAGCTGGTAAGAGCTGTGAGTCCAAGGAAATAAGACAGCAGGGCTTGAGTAAATCAGAATCGTTTATACCATGAACAGCTATTTTGAAGGCTGTTTCAGATGAGAAAAAATTGGTGGTCTAGGCCTACGCAAAGAAAGACTAGAGCCAAGCTTGAAGAAACAGCCATCTATGTATATTTGAACTAAGCTGAAAAATGTCCGTGTTTTTACATTTAATGCCTTTATTTCTAAAATAAAAAAAAAAGTGAATTGTAAACATTCAGGAAAGAGTATAAGCCAATTAATTCATAAAATGGAAAAGGGACAGAWTTATGGTGACTAAAACATTTGATTTGAACAGCAGGGATTCCAATTTACGGATTAGTGCACCACCTAGAATGGCTGTTCATGTCTGTAATTTCTGGACTTTAAATAAAGTACTCCTAATACATTAAAACTCTGGGTATACACAAGGAATAACAGCAACATCTCTAATTAAATACTTGTTTATCAGAAAACCATAGTGAGTAAAATATATATACTACATGCATACACTAAAAATGGAGGAGTTAAGTGGGGGAAAAAAATAGAAAAAGTTAAAAAATGAAAGGGATAATACAAAAAAATGTGTTTAATATCCTTTTTTTACAAAAGCTAACAATAACAATAGCCACATAAAGTGCTAAATTAGCCTTCTTTATCCTGTTTCATTTGTACAACATAGAATAAAATTACAAAATATTTGAATGTCCTGAATCTACATAATGTTCTGAATCTACTCTTCTTTCCTTATATCTTCTAGAGCAAAAAAGTCACAGAAAATTTCTCTTTGAACTTCTCTGTTCTATGACAAAATGCCCACCGAGACTCATAAATCCTAATGCCATTTAATCAGTCTGAAAAAATTTTAATGAGCTCTCTCTAGATTTGGTACCGAGATTATTTGTAACTATGGGATCAATTAATTAATGAGAAATGGAAGAAACCGCAAAGAAATAGTGTTTTAAATTAAGGCAATGATTTATATCACTTGAAACTTTTTAAATAGAACAGATTGATTCTTCATAAGAGTTATGACCATTTGTATTACTACAATCTATCCCTCTGTTTAAAAAGTGAATATAAATGGATTTATTTGCTTTTAAACTACTACTAATGTCCTTTATTTGCAGAAAAGCTRTAGGCAAATCAAGCAAAATACTGGAAAGAAATGCCTTAGCCCTCAACCCCCTTAAGCAGGAAGTTAATTAATCTCTGCAGTTTTGATGACAGAAGTATATTGGAAATATGTATAAGTGTTGGCATGTGGATGACAGAAACCCTCTTATTCAGAGCCATATTTAAAATAAATTTATTTGCAWACCATTTTTGTTATTACAAAACAAAACTTTTTCAAGATAGCACTGAAAAGTTATAGTTGATATATGAATATATATATGTATAAATTATGAAAGTACATGCAAACGGYCTGGTTACTATAAACTCTTTTAAATAAAAAATAAATATTCTAGTATTTCAAATTCCAAAGGCATGATTTTTAAATAATGTGAGCTCTATAAGTTAAATTGGAACAGAAAAATATTTTTCAGCAAAAGTTTTTTTTTTTTTTCTTTTTTCCCCTCCTCAGATCAAATCTGTGAAGCTAATCACTGAATCATAGGATGAGTGAGATTGGAAGCGACCTCCAGAGCTCATCTGGTCCAACCTCCTCTGTTGCACGGGACTGTGTCCAGACAAATTGTGAAAATYTCCACAACCTCCTGGGCAACCTTTGTGCTTGGCCATCCTCACAGTAAAAAAATCAGTGTTTCCTTGTGCTTAGACAAACTCCTGTGTATGCCTGTGTCCATTGCCTCTGGGCCCAACACTGGGCACCACTTGTGGTTGAGCYGAAGCTGGGTGTGTCCCACTTTAGGGACAGAAAGAAAGTAGGTACAGAAGCATCGTGAGGGGACAAGCACTCTCTACTTTATTTACAATCTAACTTTTTATACATTTGTACAGAGGTCTAGAGATTGGCCACAGAGGTCACTATTTTTTAACTTGGATGGTGGACATCACCATCAATCATTTCTTCTCTAAGAGGAGAAGAATGTAAACATTTTAAAAATAAACATTGTTTACATGAAGCTACATGTGAAAGCTTCTGCACAGAGACAGAAGGCAAAAAATTTAGAGTAACACACCACTGTCTCCTTTTTCATTACAATCTCTCTTCAGGTATTCATACGTATTATTAAGATCCTATTGAGCATTCTSTTAATTCACCCACACCACTAAAGAAGATGTTAAACAGGGTAAAACCTGTAAAACCAGGTAAAAACAGGCGTAAAACCCAGTATTCACCCCTGGAGCACACCACTAAGCACTGGCACCTAACTAGATTTGTGCCACTGACCACAACCCTCTGGGCCTGGCCACGGAGCCAGTTTTCAAACCATCTCACTTTCTGCTCATCCATATCATAGAGGTGAGAGTGTGTACAGGCACTACTGTAGTTCAGGTAGACAACGGCCACTGCTCTCACCATGTCCACCAAGACAGTCACTTCATCAAAGAAGTTAATCAAGTTTGCCAAGCATGACATTCCCTCAGTGTAGCCATGCTGACTACTTCTGATGGTTTGTTTGTCCTTACTGTGCCTGGAAATGATTTTCATGATAAGTTGTTCCATCATCTTTTTCCAGGGAACGAGATGAGGCTGAAAAGCCTGTAGTTCCCTGGGTCATCCTTTTTGCCTGGCTTCAACACAGGAGTGACATCTGCTGTCTGCAGCCTTCAAGCATTTCTCCCAATGGCCATGACAGATCAAAGATTATGGAAAGTGGTCTTTCAATGACATCTTCCAGACCTCTCAGCACTTGAGAGTGCATCCCATTCGGGTCCTTGGATTTATTAATGTCCAGTTGGTTTAAGTATTCCTTGACTGTCACAATGGAGTCAAAGACAGGGATGTGACATACACATGCTTGAGGATCATGTGACAACAGCCTTGTTTATTGTCTGGCAGTTCCTTTTATAAGGTTTTTAAATTTCTCACATTTACAGACATAATTGGCCAAGGGTCTTMACTCTGCCCAGCTCACTGGCCAATGATATGGGTGTATCTGTGCTTCACAGAGGTTGGCTAAGGTCCTCTCAGAGAATTTAAATCCTACCCTTGTCGCATCTAGTGACTTGTTTACTTCTAGCTAGGCTGGTCGAGCTGGTATCTGTTAAGCCAAATCATGTATGCAGATATAGTCTAGCTATATCTGTTATACCTGACCAGAACCCACACAGAAATAATGCTATGAAAAGTGTTTTTCAATCATCTAAATAAAATGTATGAAAAAGAACACAGTGTTTTGAACATTGTGGCCTGAAATTTCTATAATATTCAAGAACACATTGTTTCTACACATGTACAGCTCCAGATGGCTTTCATWCAAGTTGCATCTGTGCATTTGAAAGCAGAATTTGGAATATATTTTAAAAAATGAATTTTATTAGAATACAACATTTCTATTATTTAGTTTCCAGATCATATTTTGATTACCTAACTGATTTACTTAATTACTTACATGACTATGCATTGTTACTAGTGTTGGAAGTTCATATGATGCTTCATGCAGCACAAGATAGGAGACTTAGGCTGAATTTGCAGGGTGTATCTTTTTTGAAATTCCTGTGCTATCATTTTATCATTATGTTTATTAAGTTCCTAATTAACCAAAGACTGCAAATCAAAAGGTCAACATCTAAGAAATTTCAAGATGAATATTTATGACATCCTTCAGTGACAGCAAATCAGACAATCATATCTATCCTATCCATTTATATATCACTTAAATACTAGTCTACTTGCAGAAGTACACCTACACAGCAATAGCCACTGGTTAATTTGACATTACAGCTAAATTCTGGATTTCGTTTTCTATGCCTACATTGTATTTTTTGCTAACAGCTGCAACAAAGATTTGAAACAAACTTTAAAGTTCTCTCTGTCCCTGATAGTTTGTTTCACTGGGTAGTTTTGGTATATACTAGGTTGCTCTAGCAGGCAGATCCAGTGTAAGTTCTCTGCAGGCTCTCATCAAGCAACCTCCAATGTTTAAGAATACATAAAGCTCCAAAGAACCTTATCTTGGCCTGGGATCACAGTAAATCCAATCCAATAGAAAACATTCAAATAATATATAGCATAGATGTATGGGCCTATGCACTACCTGTAATGCTCTAGCAATCTGTTTTGCTTGAGTCCAATTATTTRCTTATGTGGACATTACCTTTACCTCGTGACACTTGGCTGCAACCCTGCATGTTAATGMTTGCTGGCATGAAATCCAAACCTGTAGCTCTCTTAGTTCACWGCCTGGGACAAAATACTGCAGATAACACCATTACACTGCAACTGGTCACAAATGCTTTGGATAGTTTCTCATGTACTGTTTTCATTTCCTTCCTCTTGGGAATTCTGTGCATGTGTGAATTTCCCACACTTCCACATTTATGACTTTTGTACATGAAACCAAAAAGAAGAAAGTTCAGCTGAATTATCTGCACTAAGGGAATTTGATACTGTAAACTTCTTACAAAGGAAAATATGGATTCAAACATCTACGCCCTTCTTCAAAGAAAAGTTAACAAAATTAAAAATACAAAACTACTTTATAACAATATGTGACTTTGATTGTCTAACATACCTTTAAAGTTTAAAAATATTAAGTGTAATACAGGTGCTACTATTTCTTCATATTTTTTTCAATGCTAACACAACTAAAGGATACAAGTATCTACACAGTGTCACTGGTTCACTAGTTTTGTTGCTTCCTTTTGGGTTGTTTTTTAATGTTTTTGTTCTTTTTAAGTATTACCACCTTGTGGGTTTTCTGAAATAGAACTATATAAACTAAGAGTTTTGGGAAAGTGTCCTTCTGCTCCTCCCAYGAAATTATAGTTTAATTTGCCATTAACACAGCTGACATTCAATTTTCTTGGTTATGTACATTTGGTATAACATTTCTGAACACGCAAGCTTRCAAATTAAGTAGATTCACATACACAGAACATCAAGAGGAAATTGCAACAGAAAAAAAAATCAAACCAAACCAAAACTCAAACCCAGTTTGGTTAACTCTATYCAAAAGTAAACCACACTGCATCAAACTTAATTCACTTTGTATTCCCAAGCAATGAAAATACCATTTAGACTCTAGGTGAGAACTTGAAGTAWGAACGGTGAGGAATCTTAGCTAATGATTCCATATGTACTTGTGTAGCCTTTTTTTCCCAAGAATTCTACTGAGAGAATGGTAATCACAGTCTAATCTACCTAATTTTTTTTTCCTTAAAATTAGCATGTAATGCATTTTTCCGGAGTAATGAAACTAATTCCAAAACTTCAGAACTTATTTTCCACTTGGGACAGAGAAGAAGTGAGAAAAATATTCTAAGGATAAAGGCAATTTAATTTAAAATAAAAATGAAGACATTATTTTAACTAACTCTCAGTTTATGTGAAATATTCTTCCTACAGATTTCTAGTTCAGAATAGTTTGTAAAGTTATATATAAGACAGGAAAACTAAACACATCTACTGTTTGAGAAAGATTTCTCAAACTGATAGTTTTAAATTGGAAACAAGAACTATGATCTCTCAGATTTAGRCTGGTAGTGGAAAGATGTAGCTTCAGAAAAATATATGTCCTCTTCACRAAGAACTATATTTAATGTTTTGACACTTAAGGGGTAAATCAGCCATGAATGTATGAAAAATAAACAGACCTATGTTTAAATAACTATTTCCAAACCCTGAATACTGAAGTTAAGCTTGCAGATTTATGTATACAGCAGAAAATCACTAGTTTCCTATTACTGCATGCTGGCATATAGCAAATCAGGGCAATTTGCATAACAAACTCTAGAGGTAGTGGGGGGAAATCCCTCTTTTTTGACAGCACAAACATCTTTGAAAACAGGAGTTGCTGATTTTTATAATGTTTATATTAATCTAAGTCTTTATCACCTTAAAAACAAAATCAAAATACAGCCCAAACAGAAAATTTCTAAGTTTGTGTCTTCCCCCTCTTACCTTCTCTGGTGATGCAGGAGGGTCAAATCTCTTTGCACAAAGTAAAAATGGATCAGGATGTGGCTTGCCGCGCTTCAACTCGGGGTCATCTCCCAAYACAATATGATGAAAAAGACTAAATAATTCTTTGTGTTTGGTTGTTTTTTTCTGAAATGACTCTTCACTTGAGCTGGTGGCAACAGCTATGGGTATCTTGTGTTTGTGTAAATGATGGATCAACTTATGGACCCCTGCAAGACAAATATATACATTTTAGTTTATATATATATATATATATATGCATGTAAGTTGGCAAGCGTATTAATGTTTATACCCAATTACAAAGCATTTAACACCACTTCAACAATTCTGTCTTGCTGAATRTAATAAACCTATTTCAAACAATCAGTGTAAAAGAAAATTCTTGCTATATCTGAAATGTTCCTTCTACACTCAAAAACCACGGAACATTCTGTAAGTTATAGATATACTTTTTCTGTTATCAAACAATGCTTTTCTCAAAATATGCCAAAAATGTGATTAACATCACTATATAATGAGACCCACTAGAAACTCATTAAGYAATGTCTCCACATTATGTAAGTTTATTAGTTGAAACTCTAAGAGTTTGGGAGAACATTTTCTTTCATATACAGTTACGCTCCTGGAAAAAAAATCAAAAAAGTATACSCTTCTCACTGGACTGCAGAGTTCTAATTTCTAAAGTAGGTATCCAGGGGGCTCAAAGCAGCCTGTAAGAGAGCTCAGATTCTCTCTTTTGCAATTACTAAAGCAAGTATCACTGGGCAGAGGAGAGCAGCTGTCAGTCACAGTTAATACCAGAGCTTTATCTATTGATGCTGTGAACCCAGAGTAATGAACACCTCAAGCCTAATGGGTAGAAACTTGAATCTGATCCAGTCTTCTAGGGAAGGTTAATGCAGTGAACAGTGAAAACACAACCAGTGTGTGTAAGAGGGAAACATACTTGGTTATTTGGTTCAAGTTTTGAGTTTTCTCTGAAGGGGTTTTAATGGTCCTTTGCTGAAGCATTCTAAATGCTGGAGACCTTTCCCAGACAAAACAATTAGCATTATCTAATGAAGAACAAGTGTGGATGTCTGGTCTTTATCAAGAGAAAATCCTCCAYACCCATAAAATAATTTCAGCGGTGCTTTTTGTCACTAATCCCAGCTCTACTGGACACAGAATATTAGTTTCAGGTAGTTTAGGTTCAAGTAGACTACAAATGACTTTTGGTTCTTTGTAACAACTTGAGCACAATTTTGTTTTCATCTTCCAACTACATTAATTCTTATCCTTTCCATGTCTGGTTATACAAAAATAATCTTATTCTCTTGCTCCTGATTCACTGTCATTGTTATATCTGGTCTCCACTCCCTTAAAYCATTCCTACTCCTCCTTTGCCACTTCACCACCTCTGATTTGTGACCCAGCCATTCAATTCTATAAACAACAATGTTCTCTGCCATACATTATTCCCAACTATACTCATATGCCCAACTTTGAGAAGTTGTAAGTACTACTGATAATAAAGTGTGTAGACTAATGAATAGGTGCAGTAACTAATCTACTTGTCTGGAAATAGGACTTAYAGGTATGAATCTCTGCAGATTTCTCATTTATTCTCCAGAATCTAATCAAACAATTAATAACTGACAYTTCCAGCTGCATGCTTGTATTTGAAGATGGCCTTTAAACTTCAAATACACACACTTCTCTAATGTTAGATTTTGAGAYGGACAGACATAGCAAGCATTACTGCTCCTCTAAGGTCAAAACATCAGCCATTTAAAAGCCTTCCTATGTTCCCTTAAGTGGTTATCCTAAGCAAGTGCATGTTTTCCCAAATGATCCTACTATGTCCTGAAATACGATGTTAAATACCAGCCAGCTTTTTAGTCCAGATAGTTTATACCTTCATTCTGAATCATGTGAAGTAAGTGTATATTAAATTAATGGAAGCACTAAGATTCCTTAATGTAAAGCAGTAGTGTAAGTGTCTCTTCCCTAAAACATTCCTTAAAAAGCATTCATTCTAAGGAATTTAATAAACTGCAATGTTTAGCAAGGCTAGCACACATATGTGTATTGTTACTTATGTCCAAAGATTACACAAGCACAACTCTTCCTATCTCCTACACCCTTGCTATGATATGGTTATTTTTCTCTAATGTGCTCTTTTCAAATAGCTGATTTTCTTCAGTCCCACTGCATCACAGCTTCAGTTCACCTCTCACTGGGTATGTTTATTCTATGTTTCTACTGGAGGTAGCCACCCACAGAAAAGCACTGTTGCAGAAAGGTTATTTCTTCAGGGTTCTCTCTTGCATTCCTCAAGCAGACRTAATGATTTCAGTGTGTAAATGTGTATGCATGTGTGTTTGATTTCTCTTTTTGGCTTCCCTCACAACAAGGAAGCTAAAATACAGCTGTCCCTAATATCTCCCGAGAGAAAATATTTACATTATTCAGAGAATATGACTCTTAAAAATATTAATGCATACATGTAAATAGAGCAAGATAGAAAAAAAAAATGCAGGGGTCAAATCAGCTGTCCAAAAAAAGAATTAAACTGCACTTGGAAGAATATCTAGCATAACTTGACAAGCTCAAAACAGCAGCAACTGAAAAATATTTTCATTCCAGGTTTGCTTTCCTCTTTGTAAAAGCTATAGATCAGGAAAATCCATTTTTGTTTGCATCAATTACCACCAGTTTAGCTCTAGACACTTTGCTACCACATCAAATTACTGACGCAATTATTGTACTACTTCAGCATATAATTCTTCATTAAGAAGACAATATCTTCCTTAGTATCTTTCTAATGCTTTTTTTTTAAGAAAATATCAACAGAAAGGGGAATTGAGGAACTGCTTTAAAGATCTGTAAGAAACTTCTCCTGGCAAATAAAGTGTCATTGTATCTTCTGTAGCTATGAAGMTTTTTCAATGAAATGACTATCGAACCCAACCAATTCAAAACTCGATGGCTTTGAAGAAGTATACTGAAAATTCCTGTGATCTCTCTAACTTCTAACTTACTTGTGGCTACCACATAAGGGATCAAGGCCCATCCATCCCAGAGGGACCCCTCTGCCAGACTTCTTGGGACTACCCTCCACCTCTCCTGCTGAAAACTTACTCATATAAATTAAGACAATAAAAATTAAAAAAGATCAAAAGAAATAAGGATCTGTTTTTCCAGCATAAGAATACACTCCAAATGTGGCACACAGGCAATAATTATCTTAAGCAGAACCATATAAATTCTTCAAGTAGTTATAAAAACATTAGGAATAAATATCCCATGTTGCTATGGCTTATTCCCAAATGTACTCCTGTTTTCAGATAGTCAGAGGTTCATACTGTATCTTTATGCTATCTCTTTAAATAAGAAGTTTTAGATCCATACAGAAGCTTAATATATAATAACTACAACAGTTAAGCACCAGTGACCATTGCACAGAAAAATAGGTGAAAAGAATTGTAAGCAGAACTTCGTTACAGAAGCTGCAAAGAAGGACCAATTTTAAATGTCAGCATCTTTAAAACCCAGTTAATCACAAATGTCAATGAAGCTATCAACTTTGAGGAAAAAAAGAAAACAAATTAAACCAAGAGAAAGGATCTATTTCTTCTGAGACCACARACACATTTAAAAGAAAGAGATAGGCCCTTTTGTTCTGAAAATTCTTGAAAAGCATATATATTTTATTTTTTTTAAAAATGAACTTTTATCCCTCTATTAGACTCCAGATGTGGTGTTGTTCTCTTTAGATTCAGCTGATATCATGGTGACTAATATATTGGAGCAACCGAGAAACTAAAAATAAGATTTATACTGAACAACAAAACCCTTGGGCTAACTGTCACATTTCCTTTCTAATTGACTAATACAAACATGTACACCAAGAGTTCAGGAAACTGAATAATGTTACACTAAAATGATCTAATGAGAATCCCTATCTAATTCTTTACATGCTATTACAACACTGTTTTCTACATTATTCCTTTTAAGCTATCACATTTTATAATCAAATTAAATTATTGATCATGAAGTGAAAATTAACAAGATGAAACTCCTGAAAAATCAAGATGAAACTCCTGAAAACTAACTCAAATTGATGGAAAGCAAAGGGAATTTTTATTTTCCTTTTAGCTTTATATAAACATGATCTCTGTGTCATGCTAAATAGTTTAGAACAGTGAACAGCACATACATTTTTGTTACATTTTTTATATATATAATTTCAAATTTTTGTACCATCTCTTTTCTTGTATTTAYTTATCCCTGAACTGTTCTTAACTTGTATGGCTTCTGTATGTCGAGATTCAGATCTATTTCTTTTGAAATGCTTTCAGATAAAGGAGGAAAGACTATAAAGCTCTTCTATTTTTTTCAAACGTTAGTCTCCAACCAAACTTTTTTCCCTGAACATGTTACAGTAGTATATAAGAATGCTTTTCAAGATAAACAAGAAAGTGATCCCCATGATAAACTGGGAAAACCTGAAAGATAAAGAAGAGAATTATAGATGCTGCTTCAGGTCTGAACATTAATTTCAGTTTCCTCTGTTCCCCARCTGAATGTCTGGTGTGTTGCATATTGGTAAAACCTTACAAAGGGAAGGCCTTGTAAAAACCATGGCTCAGGTCTGCTACTTTGGCTAAGTAGAAAAGGACTGTGAGAAAGAGATGCAGCTGAATTAGGGGTAGAAAAGCAAGTTATGTAACCACTGTGTGTTCACATCACAGTGTATAGTGGTTGGTTGAATTATGTTTGTTATGGYTTAAAAGCATGTAGCTGATAATTGGCTAACTGCTTAAAAAGGCCTGGCTTTTGCAACAAAGCAGCTCTCCTTTGTACCTGCCTGGGGACCCTGCATCATAATGGACCCTCACTCACCCACACTGGTGTTTATACTTCTGCTTGCAGTTGACTCATKTGAAGGCATAACACCATCATATAAACAATCACACACCAAGCTCTGACAGTACCTTAGCCTGAAAATCCACTATCTGATGGTCTTACACACACTGCCAAAGTCCTACAGTCTTCCAGCTTCAGGAAAAYAGCTGGTTTGTTACTGTCAGCACAGAGTGCAGGGTCAAGGTCACATAAATRCTCAGGCCTACACTGACAGCCCTCCTGTCTTCTCTAATGTCTCAATCCTAAAAAGATAAACATAAGTTTTGTAAGAAAAAGCCCTCAAAAACGAATTTCACAAGACCTTCTCTCAAAAAAAAAGTATACCCTGCAAATAGGACCATAAGAAGTTAAACACCTAGAATTTATCAGGCAGATTCTATGAAAACTAAGCTTCATAATTACATTACATCTCCTACATGGCTGAGAAGGCYTCAAATAAACAGTGCCATTTTCAGTGGCATATCCTTTCACAAACACCACAGTGTACTATACCCTCTTGCCACTGCTTACCTCTTCCCCGAGTGGCACCTAGGTACCAATTACATCTTATTTTTGATTAACATTATTTTATCCACAATGAAATCCCAGAAAGAAAACCAAGAAATCAATAGCTAACAGAGAAATAGCAAATGTGTGTGTGTGTATTGTTGCTCTTAATTTATCTGAAAGCTAACATTCTCGGCTAGGAAGGACACATAGCAGACACATCCACAATTTCCTTATACAAAATCCAAACAGCTCACAGGGTTTTCAAATCTGCCACAACCATCATACATAATATTCCTTTTTAGTTTACAACTAATTCAGCTAAAGTGTTAACCAACTGAAAAACATTTTGAGCAGGTTGGAAGAGAGAATCATCGTATACAGTAATATYCCATATTCTTCCAAATGATCACTGTCCTTATTAAAGCAATTACAGTGTCAGACATCTAATAATCTAAGAAACAATATAACACAGGATTACTTTCATCCAAGACAGTAAATAATAATAATAATAACCCCATACAAACAAAACACCATAAACAGTATATTTCTTAACSTAACTAAAGGCAAGCACCAAGTAGTCAATGAAATCAGGGTATATTGTGAAGTTTCCATAGATTCTGTGTATTCTTCAGATTTAAGTGGAAGTTCAAATTAAATTATTAGGGAGCTAAAGGCTACATGTATGGAAATGATAAAAACTTTACTTAGACTTAGAGTGATTATTTTGTCTTTCTCTTCACAGTTGTTTTTTTTTAAGAAGTAAACACATGCAAATTCTGAAAACAATTCAAAATAGAAAATGGGTATTTTAAAACTGACATGAAGATGACTTACTATGTTCAAAAGCTTCTTCACACTTTAATTAGTTCAGTAAAAATACTACTTCTCATTTCAGAGTATTACAGAATTAGATTTCTAACCAATTCCATGATAATCCTTAAATTCACAAAAACAAATCTATCACAAGAAACCTCAGCAGCCTCTGAACACAAAAAGCACTCAGCAAAACAAAACARCCTCACTTAGAAAAAGAAGATGATGTTTGTTAACATAAGTAACAAAATTATTTTAAAATATTTTTTATGTAGTCTGGTGTGCTACAACAATGGCAAGCCCATCACTGTTGCTAATAATTTTATACACTTGCTCTCAATCCTGAGGCGAAGTCAAGWTGCTGCTGTGAAGGTGACAGTGTGACAGAAGTGGGGTTATCCACTTCTTGGTTTAATTGCCATGAATGCTTTAACTTGGTCAGCCCTGAACAGGCAGATGACATTTGTAGGTCCCTTCCAACTGAAAAAGTTCTATTCTATTCTATTCTATTCTATTCTATTCTATTCTATTCTATTCTATTCTATTATTTCTGAATCTCATAAAACTATGGAAACACAACTCTCAGTTCAACCTGCTTCTTTATTTGTTATGACACACTGTTTAAAAGTGCTTTTTGCAATGGTATGTCATCCTTTCATTAAGCTACAAAAGTGGAGGTGGAAACTATCAGCCTACCCAACCCCCTCGCCCCTTTGGAAGGCCATGGCTATTAATAAGGAATTTTGTCTACTCATCTTATTGCTCCCTAAAAAGTATCAGAGATCCTTCTGGTTGGAGAGACTTCCTATTCATCAAATCATTATCCTCATTTTAATCTGGACATACTGACACATGCATGACCATAGAAGGAATACAAATACTAAATTTCACAATCAAACCCTGCATTAACTGTGTTACTGACTTCCTGATAAAAGCAGGTTTGGGATGCAGTCCTTTAGGACTTGCTGTAAAGACCAAATGTTTGATATCAGCCAAACAGGAAGCATCATTCTGAGTTTGCAGCTAACTGGCTGATCGCTAGGGTTAGAGGCTCACAGCCCAGCATGGAATCGCTAAAGCTTCTCACCATTTAAACAAAAACAACAAGGATAAGAAAAGATCATGGTAGGAAGTCTGTTTAACTGTCAAGRGCATAACATGAATCAAGGAAGCAAYAGTTAAGCAAACWAGACTGCTGGTTGAATGGAACTGTCCAAGAAAAAAGAAATTTGGAATGAGTTGTCATTGAAATTTGAATGGTTATCCTTTCTGCTCTTTTTCTGCTTTCTGACTGGCTTCATTTGGTACTAAAACTGAGGTATGAAATTATGTCCTCCTGGCTGCAAGGGACAGTCAACTGTACTTGAACGGGAAAATAGTTTGCATATCACATTCTGCACTGGCTGAAGAGGAGATGCAACAACTAAATCTCAGCTATCATGAAAACAATCGAGGAATGGAAAATGTCTGAAAGGCATACACARCCACACAATCCTTAAAGATCTGTGCTTTGTGATAATGATGATGAGCCAAAACTCAGAGACTACAGTGAAAAAATATCAGCAGTTTCATAATTCTGACATGCCTATAACAACTGTTGGCAGTTGTATAATTTGGAGTTCCATTTTTCTCACTCTGTATATAGTCTAGGTTTATACAAAAGCACACCTATACACATACAGGTAAGTATACATATGCATGGTTTTCTTCTGCTCTGCTTGTCATTCCCTCATCTTCTGACTGCACTTCCCTGCAACACAGAAACGCTCAAAATGCATTTGTAGAAACAGAAAGCCTACTGCATTACTCTTGYAGATAACAATGTCTATGCTCTGACAGAAATATTTAGAAAAGCGGCACAGTGGCAGGCCTGTCATTTTGTAAGTGTCATCTTGGATTAATTTCTTTCTCCACAGAATCAAAATTAGCATTCCTGAAGTTTCTTCCAGAACTAAAAATAAATCTAACTGTGAAAAATTCTCAAATAGTAACCAGAAAATTCCATATTAGAAATGGATGGAGCCTCTTCTTACATGAAGTTTGTATTTTGACCACAGCCTGATGTATGGTCTGTCAGTCTGGCCATACTCAAATAGCCAAAATTCTGTCTTCAGCCACTTATGTCTCAGAGGTGTTGCACACTAAGTGGCATGCCTGTCATATAGCCTGTGCCATGGTTTAACCCCAGCTGGACACTAAGTACCACAGACCTTCTCACTTAGTGCACGTGTCCTACCTGGTGGGTCAGGAAAAATAATCAGGAAAAAAACCAACTTGTGGGTTGAGATAAGAACAGATTAATAATCAAAACTAATAATGATAATATTAATACTACCACTTGTAAAACAAAAGGGAGAGGGATAGATAAAATCTAAGAAGAGTGATGCACAATACAATTGCTCACCACCTGTTGACTGACGCCCAGACCATCTTCCAGCCACAATTGGTCCCTCTCCTGGGTAACAACCCCAGTTTATAYACTGGGYATGATGTGCTATAGTATTTGGCCAGTTCAGATAAGCTGTCCTGGCCATGCTCCCTCCTGGGTTATTGTGCACATATTCACTGGCAGAGCATAAGCAACAGAAAAATCATTGATTTGGGGTAAATACTACTTAAACATCAGTGTGTTATCAACTTYATCTTATACTGAATCCAAAACACAACACTGCACCTGCCATGAAAAGAAAATAAACTCTATCTCAGCCGGAAACAGGTTTCTAACTTTTCAGACAAAGAATTGGTTTGCCAATTAAATATTCATTCAACCTCCACACTATCCTTAACCATCACTGTCATACCTGTCATTTACTTGATTTAGGAATTTACAGAGGTATCATCTTTGGCAAGATCACATGCATAGCTCATCCAGAAACAAGTGGCACTTTCTTTGAGTCACTTTTTCAAACATCATAGGTCACTGCTTAGCAGTGCTTTCCACCAAATCAAATTTCAATCCAATATTTTGGACAACCTTTAGAAACGGATAGAAAAATAGAACCTCACTCGTCTATTAACTGTCAAAAGATGGCCAAAGACACAGCATTTTAGAGTCCTCTTACACTGTTAATATGACAATTAACTTTCACTTTCCTGTATTTACCTGTAACCATCTGAAAGATCAGTTTAGCCAGAGAACAATGTAAACTCAAAACATTACCACAATCTTAYATTTTGCACAACACATGAAAGAAGCCCATTCTTAATTTAAGAACATTAGGTGACTGTAGAATAAATCCACAATCCATTAATAAACAACCTCAGAAKACACAAAAAGACAGAATCTGATTAAAAAATCTGGTTAGCTGGAGAACAGTTYTTAAATAAACTGAATAGTAAGTAGCTGGAGACATTTTCCTTTAGCTTATTAGCTGTCATCAATCTGGTTTCCCAAAATTCATGCCAATTCAGCTTGTATCCTAGTTCACATTAATTCTACTTTAGAGTACAGACTGAAAAAAGTTATCAYGTGTATTTAGTTGAACTGAAAAGATAATCAGTTGAACAATTTTGGGGATGATGAAAATGTTTACTGGCTTTTCCTAGTATGAATTTTGCATATTTTGATGCCTTGAGAGGCTATCTAGAACAGAAGCTAGAGAATGTTAAAGGAATAAAGTAGGTATTTATTAAARAGGCCTTCAMAGGATACACCTTGGGCAGTACAAGAGCCTGGCCAAGGCTACACCCAAGATGGACAACGGGTCACACGTTTTCACACTTATCAAGTTTTGCTCCATTTATATATTGGGGTTAATTGTCYGGTTACAGGTTCAGGTYATGAAGTCTGCTCTCCTCAATTTTCTGGGTTTTATACTTTTTGGGCCTGAAGCTGCAACAGTGTCCTTGGTTCTCGGGCTGGAAAAGGATTGTTTTGTCTAACTAAACTGTGAAGAGAACTTGCTAACAGTTTTTTGAAGTTCAGAGTTATATACTAATACAGTACAGAATCTCAAAACATGAAAGCTAAAACTTAAGGCATCAGTTTCATCCAAAATAGTCTGGCTTCAGAGAGGCCAAAATTAACTTTTTGAAGGAACATAGGAACAGGAACATAGAAAACTTCATGTTTMCTTTGGCTAATCTGTTCCATCACCTTTCTAACTCTGTTCAAGCCAGCTCAGCCACACTATCACAGTCTTCAGCAGACATGGAATATCCACTTAACAACACCAATTACTCATGTTGTTTCTTTACAGCAACTCCTCTCTGTGCCACCTAACATTTTACCCAGTCTGTTCATCTGGCATTTTCTAAACCCAGACAAGGGTTTTTTTTGTTTGGCTCGCAAAAGATATGTTTGAAAGGTTGAGATGAAAAACAAAAAATCAGTCCAACTTTCTTGATTTTTTGGAAAGTTTAACTAGGCTTACAGTTTCAGGTGGATCTATAAGTGAGAAAGATGCAATTCGAAAAATCTTTCATATAAAAGTCATTAGTGAAATAACTAAGAGAGAGAACTAGGTTGGATACACTAATATATTAAAGTTTTTTATGCTGCTGAAAATCACACTTTTTATTTTTGCTACTTGTTATTTATTCCTAACATATCCCATATTTTTTAACTTTCATCTTCTTAATGCATTATGAAATAAGGTATAAAAAATCTAAAAATTAAAATATTAATGCGCTGTAGAAATTGTCAGTACAAACAAGGACATGTTCAAAGAGAAAAAATGAGAAATGTCAAACTTGTATAGTGACATGCAGTTATTTTACTTTTAATACTTTTTTAGTAGTCCTCTCCTGTTTGGTTTGGGTTTTTTTTCCCCCCATCATAAATTACTGATATTTGCTCCAGAAAGTTTAACATTGTACATAAAGTTAGCAGCATTCMTAGCTTTAGGTACTGATAGTGTTGCACAGCTGAAGATTTCTCTCTAAGCATTTCAAATGTAAATGTAATTAAATATGATAGAATGCATTCATGCTACAGRTAAGATTCATCCTTCATCCCCTTATCTTGACTTACCTCGTTGAAGCTACTCACTTGAGCATCCTGCACAATCACCGGTAAAAGACTCATATCCCTTCAGAAGGTAAGGAAACTCACCTGTCTTAGGATGACCTGAGAAACCCTCCTTCTCCAYTGACACACTCAGATACTGTACTTGAATTACAATTTTTGGGTTAGGCAAGATTAATCCCAACAAAAACAAACTATGGGCCTACATACTTTCAGATGTGCAGGCAAATGCATCTGTGATTAACAAAGTCAGACTACGCTCATAGCCAGGTAAAAYACAGCTGACAAGAACAATTATAAAGAATGCCTAGTTTATCAAACAATTCATGCACATGTATCTAGTCTTTTTTGTTCTTTTAAAACATGAAAAAAGTGTTTTTGCCAAGCAAACAGGGGAAAAAACTTCTGTCAACTTTAATAGGTAAAATATTCTTTTAAACAAGTAAATAAACAGATAGATATAGGTAATTTTTCTAAAATAAGAGCAATGAAACAATCTGTAAGAACAACTGCTTTGTGGAAGACAGATTACAAACTTCTACCTTGATTAGCATTTAAATAATTCCATAAAGAATTTATAAATGCTGCAAAGAAACATACCTGGCATCAAGTCAGCAGYAGGGAATAACTCCTCCAGCTTCGTTTTACTTTCATTCAGTAACTCTTCTTTGGTCATTGGAAGATCTAGAGCATCTCGAATAAACGCTACTGCTTCTGGGGCTTGTCTACCTAGAACCAAGGATTTCAAATCCCAGCTATAGGTCTTTCCGTAACGCCCACAGATCTCTTCATACACTATTGTATAGAAACCTTCAGTATCTGTAAATAAAAAAATATAAATTATATATATATATATATGTCGCCCTGAATTTTCTGCCTTCTGTCTTCGTGCTGTAGATTCTCACACAGCTTCATGTAAATAATGTGTATTTTTAGAATGTTTACATAGTTCTCCTCTGAGAGAAGAGATGATTGATGGTGATGTCCACCATCCAGGTTAGAGAGGTGGCGACCTGTGTAGCCAATCTCTTGACCTTTGTACAAATGCATATAAATAGAGTCAGATTTTTGAATTAAAGAGTTTGTTCCCTTGAACTGCTGCTGGCGGCCTCATCTTTCTGTCCYTGAAGTTKGGACACTCCCAGCCTCAGCRATCACATATATATGTATAAATTAACCMATATACAAACAAGTAGGCAGCTGGTCCTGCTAAGAGACCACAGAAATGGTCAGAGCATGAAATGCCAGGGGCCAGAGACCAAGTAGCAAAGTGAATAAAATGCCTCCCTTTATTCGCAAGAGAGAACCAAGGCTTCTGCCACCACCTCAGAGGTACCCATATTTTTCATGCTATAATTTCTGAAATTAATAAAAAGTAACTTAGGGTCTCAACAAATAACTATCTGGACCTGCTCTTTCATCACCTTTCTTTACTATCCAGGTTAGCAAGCAGTGTCTTAATTAAAATACTCTATTTTTGTTCTTCATGTGAAAGAAGAGAAAGGAAGGAAGGAAATCTGGTACTTGGGGGGATGCCATTACATATTCCATGTAAATTGAAAAAAGAAAAAAGATTTAATTATTTAAGAGTGTCTTTGAGAGGAAACTTCTAAGTGCCTTCAAAGACATTATGGTCATTATTACAGTGCTGCTGGCACCACTGCMTTTACAAGAGATTACTCAAGCAAAACAAACTTGTATTTCCAGGGGATTTCAGACAAGAATAAATTTCAGGCTGAATTTTGGCAGTGATACTATCAGCTTATATGTCAAAGGTGGTTTTACATTTAAAGCTATTTTTTTTTTAATACAAACAAACAATTCGTCCTTTCCTCTCCTCCTTCCCTACAAATCTTTGAAAAAGAAGGTCATTAACATTTAATTTAACACTAATATGGAGACAAAATGTCCTTTATCTCTTTAAGCAGTCTTCTCTGAAAAGTCAGCTACTACTGTTAACCATGCATAATTTTCTTCTTAGTCATGTCTGTGCCTTCTCTAGCTCTCATGATATGTTCATTATCATCACGTTAGAAATGGAAGGCAAAAGCAAGGAAAGGAATAAGATGCTCTTATGAGATTTATTCAGAGAAACTAGGAACTTCACTTATCAACATGTCCTTTGACATATAAAAATATTTTTARTGGACATAATAGTGAAATTATTCATGTGGATACTGTGTCACTTTCTGAGTACATAAGAATTATGCAGGAGTGATTAAATTTTAAGCTTTAAAAAAGATATTATGAAGAAAACAGTCTGAAGAACGAAGCACAGAGCCCATGACTACAACACATGCCAAGACCTTCCCTGCAGTCTGACAAATGCTCCCTACTTCACCACAGTAATCCTTAGATCAGYAGACAATTCTGAATGGAAAGGAAAGGAGAAACAAGGAGCCATTTCACCATCATGTGAACATAGAGCAGTGCAGAATATAYTCCCTGCCACCTGCCAGAGTGCTCTAGTCCATGTCTCCTTTCAGTAACTAGAGGGGATGTTGGACCAAARGATCAGATGAAGACCCAACATACTYGTCTGGAATGTTTAAAAGAGCAGCAAAGGGCTCACAAAAACCTCTTACCTTAAAAATAGAGACAAAAAACACACCACCTGTACTATTCTTTGTAAATGCTCCTTAAACAACTACACTTAAGGGAAAAAAATTACAAGTGATCTTTGAGACCCCTCAAATACACATGAAAGGCATCATAACAGAAACACAGGCAAATAGGCTCTGAAAAATGTCCAGCTGGCTAATACAAGAAAGGAGAARGAAAAAAGAACAATAACAAAAATTCCTCCATTTTGCTTAAAAATGCCAGCTGGTACTCTCTGTARGCTAGGAAGGTGAATTAAGAACACAATTTTTAATATTCACAGTTCTCAYTTTCCTTTTCTTTAAATAAACTAGTTTTTCTTCTATATCAGACTCACCAGGTGAAGGACATAAAATTTGTATCCTAAGTTTAAATTTGAAACTGAAAATCAATCTTCATCCTATTAAATAGTACATATCAAGCTAAGCAGAATTAAAACAAAGCAAGTAAACAAAAAATTCTAGAACATGAGAATTTTCCCATAGAATTATTTTCTACAATAATTAGACATTAATCTATTTGAAGTGAAAGGTTCAACTTTATAGCTACATATACTACTTTTAATAGTCTCCTGCATTTTAAATATTATATAGCTGACTTGTGAATGAAATTTTATTTATTTTCCTTAAAAAAAGATTAACGATGTCCAGACTGCAGACCTAAAAGCAGTCTTTTATGCAATGTTGCAGTTTGTGAATGGAAGAGCACTCATGAACAAGTTTGAGTCAAACCTGTTAAAACAGGTCATGTCTTATTTATTCATACTGTGTTAGAATGTAGCTTTCTAGGTGCCGAGAAACAAAACAAAACACAACCAAACAAAAAAGAATACCCCCAAATTAGCCAACACATTTGAATCCGACATTGAATTTAAATATATCTAAGTCCCACAAAGCAATGTATATGCTCCAACAAGCAGGATGGCAGAGAGCCTTCTTTTCTTTCCTTCCCTGATTAATTATAGTTAACAGACTTGGCTTACAAAACCTTCAACTTTTCTTTCAAAGAGATCATTTTCACTCTGCCTTAAGTCATAGCATTTGGACTCTGGACATCAACACAGTTGCAATGAAAATKAACATAGTTTCATGATTCACAACATTTTGTAAGATTCTACATATTTGCATTGCTTGAAAATCAACATGATTTTAATTTTCATGAGTGGATGACAAAAGCATGGATACGGACATTTAACTTGCTCAAACAGATGTGTTTCACTACAGCACAGGAATAAATGAAATCTGAGAAAAAAAATTGTGCACACATACACTGTAAAACCCAATTGAAACTGCTGAAAAGCTGCATTTACTACAAAATACATGTTTGACAGATGTTAAATGTTTCTTTTGGTTGAAGACCAAGGAAAATCTATACGTTCCCCTAATAATTAAAGAGCAGTAAATAAATACTAAATAATGATACAACTTCAAGATTTCCTAWTTCTATGGGAAAGGAGCAATCTCCAAAAAAAAAATTAGGCTAGCTTTTTCATCATTGTAACAAGAAAGAAATCACACACAGTTCAAAGGATTGATCAGAGTTTAAATGTMTCAGTGAAGCATAAATTCATACTGCTATAAATCTACTACACAAACCCCTTGATGAAATGAAACAAGCAAGAAGAATTAGAAGTTCAACTCAAGTGCCTAATTCTAGGCACCTACTGGTATTTACTCTGGTATGTCCAAGACGTCCACACACATCTAATGTTAAAAAGGTAATTTGGGCAAGACCTACACTTCATGGCATGAGCAGCCAGATGCCCTACAGCATCCCAAGTGTGTCACACTCACACACACATTTCAGCAAGTAAATCCAGCCCAGCTGCTAGCCTCCATCAGGAATACAAACTGAGAACACAACAGGACATACGTGGCTGTGGCCTGTTCTAAAAATGGGAAAGAAAAGCAAGAATTCTTAGCTCCTGCAATTTTGAGTAAATGTAAAAGTTTTCAAAATACTCTTTTTATTCCTAGTTCTCATCTCTTGAAATATCTTTTACACGGACTTATAAGCCAACATACTGTCCATCTGCTTGCTACATTTCACTGGGGAATGAGTAATATTCATTCCTAAGTCACATATCATCTTCTAGTCATTTTTGTAGTGACCCTTCTTCAATATAAAAACACAATCAGCTCCACTGGTAATGTTTAGAGTGTGTAAAAGCCAGCCACAATAAATACAAATAAAGTGACCAAAATGGCARAGGTAGTGGAATACTCAGTTTGTGATCTGGCACAAAAATATGCTGACATGTATGCAGAAAGACCTGCAGGTCACTTGGCAACTCACCACAGTGAATAAAWGAAGTGTGTAATCTGCTCAAATCACTGCAGAGTCACAATTAGATGTGCAGATCTACCTAGGCTGGGGGTACAGCAAACATCAAAAGAGTATGTAAGCCTCATCTTTATCACTTACACATAAAAACAGTTTAAGACAGAAAATTTGACTTCATGAATACAGAACTTAATTTTTTTTTAAGGTTATACACCTTGAGTATTGTTATTGTTATTCTAAAATAATCTCTAGTATATCATGGAGATGAGATTAGTAGGCRTGAAACCTCCTTTTAGCCATAGCTCATCTTAATCACTAGTTTTGAGTTCCTTGTTTGAATAACCCATCTCAATTTTGCATTAAGCTTCCCAGATGAAATACACCTATGATTTATCCTTCTGATAGGAGCCAAAACCATCTTAAACAGAGTTATAACTGCGTGCATTCAATGTATTTCAACAATTCAAAATCAGACCCTGGACAAGTAAACTGAAGGTTGTTTGGTTTTTTTGTTTTGTTTTGTTTGGGGTTTTTTTGKTTTTTTTGGTAAGGGTTATCAAAGTGAAGAATTTTAAGTTAAGCAACAAGTTTCTTGTGTGTATACCTGTGAGGCAGATTCCTATTCAYATGTAGAAGAGAATTATTTTCAGTATTCAATTTAGCCAAATTTAGACACACAGAGTCATTTTTACCAACATTTTGGCTCAGGACTGAGAAAGACTCACTAGATTTTGTCACCATCAATACTGAATGAACAYATAGGTGACTATGATTTTGCTTTCCCATCAGTCTTTAACATTATTCACATAATCTCTTTGTAGTATGCAACAGTGTAAAAAAACCAAACAAATTACTGAAATGATCAGCTGGGGTACCAGAGATAAATATAATTATAAACCAGTACATAATTACGGAAGTGCAAATTTTTCCTTTGCTTTTTGCAATTCATTTGGTGGCATTTAGCACAGTATAAACTGTTAACTTGCAAACAAATCTATCCAAGAGCTGAAATGGGGACAACTGGGACTAGACCAATCAAGATTAGGTATTTCCTCTACATACAGAGTTATAGTAATGACATTCACATTTTCTCTCACTTCTGGATTAAGATATAGCACAGGCCTTTGTGTGTTTATTCTCCCACTATATCAACAGAACAGTGCGAAAAACATGGGACTTGAACACAGGAGTGGCAAAGCCAAAATAGTGACAGATTTCCCATCAGAAATACTAGCTTTGTCTAGTCCAGAGCATCACATGCTCAGCCATTCATCCTTATGCCCACCTATTTCAATATCAGCAAAATCATGTACTCAGAGTTCTTCTTCTTCTCCCAAGCACAGAAAAGACAYGGCTGAGCAGGCCACTGACCAGTTGTGTCCAGTCTGTGAGACTCAGGACTAAAACAAATGCTGCAGCACTGCATGAAAGCCAGGGAATGGATGTCTTTCAGCTATGTCTCYGTACCCTAAAGAGATCTCTCATCAACCTTGTCATTCTACAACCTCTCTCCCCACAGACACTACCTGCTCTTAGCTCATTCAGTCACTCAAATGAACCAATTCTTGAAATACGTGGATTTCAACAATTGAGAATGTGAGTATCAAACAATGAGCGATTCAACACATCTCCAAATGGTATGTGGACTACCACAAATTTTAGGAAGTACTACTTCCTAAAGCAAGACAAAAGCCACACAGATAGTCACAAACTTGCAAGATTCTACTGGTGGTTTTGGTAAGCATGAAAAGAGAAAAGAATGTGAAACCAATGGCCTCTGAACAGCAAACTTAGAATGGAACAAGGAACACCCTCTCAACACAGGAAGAAGTCAAGGTATTACTATCCACAATTTATAAATTACAGCTCCACCTCAAAAAAGACCCMAAACCCCCACAAAGCACAAACCCACAAAAATGGCAGCTGAGGGAGCATAGTCTATGTCACTGAATAAACATTTGTGCATAACTCATTCCCCATTCTTTTCTCTCCCTTATTTCTTTCAGAGAGAATCTGAGAGTTTCCTCTTACAGTATCAGCAGTCAAACAAGACAGATAAAACCAACAYGAGCAATATGCAAAACAGCAGCAAGTATACAACTGGCACTGAAACAGGTCTGAAATGGCAAAAGTTAAACCACCMGAATCACTTCAGCATTAAGAGCTGAAGCCTCCTGAGTTAGCTATGCAAACAGAAATTAAAGGRAAATATTTTTTTTAATAAACAATCTATAGTAGACAACTATCTTGAAATTTGTGTCAAAAAGTCAGTTTTGCACTGCCCTCTCAACATTCCTCCATTCACACTTTCATTACTATGAAAGCTAGTTTAAAAATGCATGACTATGGTTACCCATGATGGCTAAAAGGAAAAAAAMCACAGCAGTTTAACAGCTGACCTTGAAATCACTTACAGCAGCCCAGTAAAAGTAGGGATGAAGAAGGCAGGCAACAGAAATTACCTTTTGTTTAATAGCCTAACTGTTAGAGCACTAGCTCAGAAAACAAAACTCAGTCTTTCAATCCATCCTAAGGACCTAAGGCTGTTTTTCTAATATACCCTGACATTTTTTATGCCATTGTGTTATGTACATATATACACTTTTATACAGATAAACCATTTATATGCTTGTACCTATATATAAAAAGCATACAGGCATTTATTTTTATATATTTACTTATATATGGTGTTTGTATAGAACTGTGTTTTACAGGTAAAAGTGTCTTTTAAAGAATAAAGCTCAGGATGAGTACTAGCCAATGAATATAAATAAAYCTGGAGCCTCTTGACTTAATGGCTTATTATTAAAGGAATGTGGTTCAAAATGTTTAGCACTGAAAGTACACAAGGAAAAGGAATGTTCTATTCYTTATTGTATTATTCCTCCATTCCTTCTATGAACTTGTTTAGGAAGTAAAACAAAATCTAAATTTATCATCTTAGACACACCCACTTCACTGTCAAAGGAGAAAATAAGTACTGGTTTCACCCATGCTCAAGTGAAATATTTAAGCCATGACTAAATGTCARTGCTGATGTACCCAACCAGGCAAACTGAACCTAAAGGCAGTCTGGACCACCAAACCAAGGGAAATGCTGCTGCCATATTCATGTCTTAYACCTTTCCACTGATTTACTCTCATGACCAGAACCACTTAAATTCATCTTATTGTTCCCTGGAAGTTAAAGGAAGGTGAAGTATCTATTAAAATAAACATCAAGCACCAAATAATGGCTACTTCAAACTCATAAGCTACTTATAAAGAGCAAGTTATTTAGTAAACCATTTTACATGATTGATAAATCATAACTTCCAAAGATAAAGAAAAAAATATTATAATAGTTGAAAATTAAAATTACTGCTTCCAATTTAATAGAGTAATGATTTGTGAATCATTAAGTTTTTGATTAGCACTTAGAAAAACTCACTGAAAAGATCCATTATTCATTTTATCAAGGAGCAGGTATAAGTGTATTCTGAATCTTTAATTTTTGCAAACCTACTTCTTATTTTCTCTTGTACTTGAATATTAATATAAGTACACTCCAAGGTAGATGAACATGTTACATTGTGATTAGTTTACCAAGTCCAGAGAAACATGCTGCTACTGGCTAATTCAGTGCTGTCARTCTGTTTGCTCTTCTCTGAGAGATCCTACCATGAATTCAAGTCCTCCCTAACACCGTTAAAAAGGAAGTAAATTTGATTCTCAAACAACAGCAGCTGCCTGAAACTGTTCCCAAATGAGTATCATGTATTTGCCCCTCTGGGCTTATATTACTGGGAGAATTCTTCAATGGCAGCTACAAGGAAGCCAATTTCTCATTTTATATGCAGAGAAACATGGTACTTCTATGGGGAAGGAAGAAGCTTCTGAACAAATTCAAAAGGCTTTTAGTTTACATTAATACAGCAGACATATCTTAATGCTATCTTGTATTCATATATACATCTWATCCTTCCTTTTTAATGCCACAGTGAAGTGAAAGAAACAAATCACGAATAAAGCATGCAAATTCTTCCAATGTGTAGCTGTAAACAAATACTCTGGCACCAATGCAAAACAGCACATGAAAACGTGAAAAGMAGCCTGTATTTCAATTCCAGAGCACGAGGGAATCGAACTTTGAAATATAAAAGCAACATACATAACAATACAAAACATTCTAAAACTGTACTTATTAATCTTATAATCATCTATGYGACAGCATCCCTTTAGTTTAAAAATAGAAAAGTTATTGATTCATGGAAACTGCCTGATATGCTTTCTTAGGCCTTAACCATTAAAGACAGAACTATGCAAACAGCAWTGATATGGTGCCTGCAAAACTCTGCTTGTTGGGTGGAAATCTACAGTTTACAGAGACACAGCTCCTGAAATGTKTATGGGAAGACTCAAGCCAGGCAACAGTTATATCATCATTAATGTATGAGCTACTATACCATGGACATTTATACAAGCAATGTTTTCAACCAGAGGAGCAACTACCAGCTCAGAATACCCTATCAGCTTATAGTATATTTACAAGGATGACTTTCACCAAGGGTGTACCTCCTCTTCTGCAGATATTGCTGATAACTCAGAGCAGCAGTTCACTGGCCCACAGAATGCAAAAAAAGGTTTAAAATGTTGTTTTGAAATGAGATTTTCCAAGGCACTTGTATAAAAYCACTCACGCACAAGGCAGATGAAACCAGAAGGGTCACTGTGTTATCAAAGTGAGGAGAAGAATGGCTAATTGTATCTTCTTAATTAAGAGTCTGGTGGGTTAGCCCTGGTTGGGTCAGGTACCCACCCAAGGCCCAAGCTGCTCTGTCATTCTCCTCCCCATCTGGACAAGGGAATGAAAATATTACAAAAGATTCACAGGTCGAGATGAGGGCAGGGAGACATCACCCACCAGTTACCATCACAGGCAAAACAGACACAATTTGGGGAAACTAGAGCAATGGAATAAGAAATAAAACCATATTTAAAAAAATCCTTCCTCTACACCTGTCCCTTCTCCCTGGGCTTAGCTTAATTCCTAACTTCTCTACCTCCTCTCCTGCAGCAGCACAGGTAAACAGACAAGAAGGGTTGTGGTCAGCTCATCATACATCTCTGCTGTTCCTTCCTCTGCAGGAGTAGGACTCCTCCAGCACCCGGAGCATGTTCTCCTCCTCCTCCTTCTTCATCAACCTCAATGTCTGCAGGTTTCTCTCAAATATTCTAACTCTTCTATCCTGGCTGCTGTTGTTCAGCAGGTGTCCTTCACCTTCTTAAATCTGTTATCCCAGAGGTGCTGCCACCATCATTGAGCTCAGCCTTGGCCAGAGGCAGGTCTGTCTTGGATCTGGCTGGCATTGGCTCCATTGGATATTGGGGAAGCTTCTCACATCTTCTCACAGAAGCCACCCCTGCAGCCCACCCTTCCACCCAACTCCTCTGCTACCAAAACCTTGCCACAAAAAGCCAAATACAAATACATACTTCCTCTGGGAAGAGCTATCCATAAGAAACATAACCTTCCTTAAACAGATATCCAAGAGCTGTTCTGTTTAACCCACAACCTAAAAGAAGAATAATGGGAAAAAAATAGTTATGAAAGGGGAAAAAAGTCAGGAAACTATTCTTTCCTCAAAAAGAAACACAACAAAATGAGGCCATAGGGAAAATTCTCTTCAGCACACTACAGGTCTCTCCTAATACCAATTTCCTTATTCTCAGAAAGCTTTCATCTTTCTRAGAATATATACATATATTCTCAGAGAGATTATACATATATATGTATATAAAGTTTTGATCAAGCTGCAAATTCAAGATGTTTGACTTTCAGTGTTACATGTTTTTAAACCACTTTCTGTAATACTGTCAAAATGACTGTTTCCTCAACAGTGGAAACATTTTAAAAGACAGTGACTTCAATAAAACATTACAAACAAAACCATTACTTTTCTACTGTGGCCTTGGACAATRTTCTAAATTTAATGGTGACAATGTGTCTAACATACTAGCGTAGAGAAGGCATATGGAACTACAGATGAATAAAGACAATTTCTTCTGTCCACTCAAGAGTGCCTAAAATTTTTGTGGTAAATCTGTTGATGGAGTGATTTCTCTGTGGGGATAACACCAMGAGCTGAAAACCAAACATCAACAAATCGCTTGATTTTTCAAGAGCAAGGATATTTCATCATGGCTGACTATCTACATACAAGAGCAAAGTGACAGAAATACTGCAGAAGACCTGGTCACAATAATTCTCTAATAGTTGTATACCAAGAACTCCTTATACTAACTTATAATCTAAAATACACAAAAAAGAATCAGACCTTTGAGATTTATGAGGCAAGTATGGTACAGCAAACTGAAAACTATGTTTTATGAGCTGCAATGACTGTTTGTTTGAAAACTGTAAAAGAAAATTTGAACTCACTAGATAGATACCAATAAAAGGAATTTCCAATACAACATAACAAGGGACTTCCACACAGGTGAGCCAGAGGCTTCTCTAAAGACACGTGACCACAGATCTCACCTCACGTGGGACTGAGGATCAGAACAGAGGGCTGTTCTCACAGAGTACTGGAATGCCTCACATGACAGCAAGAGTTGTCCTGCCTCCAGACTCAGCAGTAACCCAGAGGCAAGTCCTAACTGAGCCTTAGATCAAATACAGCCTGAAGCCCASAGAAGGACCATCCAAAGTTAGAACTGGCACAAATGATGGTCTTTTTGTTTCCCAACAYCACTGGTAAAAACACAGAAAAACTGGCAGACTGCAATTTGCTTTAGAATATAATCAGCTTGCTTATGATTGTCAGGATGAAATAAAACTTATACTTGGCCATAGAAACTTTTAACTAAGCCCCATTGAACCCAGTGAGAGACAGGTACATAAACCATAGAATGGTTTGGGTTGAAAAGGACCTTTCAAATACAACCTATTCCAATCCCCCTGGCAGGGGGTAGGGACACCTTTCACAAGATCAGTTGCTCACAGCCCCATCAAACACGTAATGCTCTTGTGTTTCTGAGCTAAAACACCATTTGTACTCCAGAACCTGAACCACAGGCTGACAGATGCTGTGCCCTGAGAACACGTCATGTGGCAAAAGGAATGTCTATTCTCAGGAAGTCAGGCCAGTCTCCTACTCAAGTGCAGTCATACTGTATCAGTACTAGGTCTTTGTAACAATATAGCCCAATAAACTGCCACTTACAGAGTTTAGTACACAATAACAGTTTTTTAACAGTATTCATTATCTTCATGAGTATTTACATAGTAATTCTCAGTCCTGCTGCTGAAGAGACACATAGTTTTTCTCCCGGTATGTCTCTGAAATTTTACTGAAAAGCTTTAGCCACTCTGCATACATGTTTTAGTCTACCTAGTAATGCTAGTACAGAACTTACACTAGTTAGCTATTAATATTAATTCTAACTATAGTTCTATAGTTAGAACTATGACTAGTTTAGTTATTATATAACTAAAAATAGACTGAGGTAACTTTCATTAACTGGAAAATCTTACCAGAATATTTGAAGTTAGCCTTCTGTCATGAAAATTATTGCCCAAAATTTCTACCTCCCATCCCATAAAATCCCTACTTAATATGGCAGATGCAGATTGATTAAGAAGCCTGAAAAACAACAGCAAATACTAGGCATCAACTACAGTTCCTGTAAGACATGGAAGAAACACTTCAAAATTAAAGACCTGATCCAAAATACCTGTGAAAGGATTTCAAATCACTTCAGTTAGAAACCACCACAGGGACATTCATCTGCAAAAAACTTCAGCAACCTCTAGGCTGCTGTAAGGATTTAAAAATTATGGTTGCCTGCTTCAAACACTGTTACCACTGAAGGACTTTGCCCATTGTGGCAAACTGTGTAGAGAAGCAATTGCTCATCTGCAACCACTGAAGATGTCTCCCCCAAATATACCTGCATTGATTCCTGGAACTTGAACTGTAAATTAAGCCACCTGACAGGAACTTGAGAAAAGATAAAGGTGGTATTGTTGTCTGAGTGTTATCTCAGACTAGAGGGAGGTAAAAACAACTGGGGGAGAAGAATGTATCACTGATAATGAACAAGGAAAACCAACTGAGCAAAGGTGCTAAAATCAGCTCAGACTTAATCCGGCAGGGGGAGATCAGAACCCACTGACTCAAGAAATCCACTGACTCAAAACCTAGCAAGACTGAGTATTGGATTAATTAGCATTAGAAGTGAGGGAATCATTTAACCAATAGAATAAGAGAACCATGTAGCCAACGAACATCAATTCCTTCATTTGGTAAAATGTATAAATAATGAAAAATTTTCAACAACTTCGGGACACTCACCACCAAGAAGCCCAGGGTGAAGAAGGACCAGTGGGATGCTGCTGGATCCAAGGGTGGTGACTATATTCTGCTAATCTGTCTGTCAGTCTGTCTGTCTCTCCCTCCTCTCTTTTTTATCTTTCTACCTCACATTTTACTGTTAAATAAAATCTATACTATTGATTTTGGCTTATGCTCCTGCTTGCACCTTAATTCAGACAGAGGCATCTCTCAATAATCAGATCTTAACAACTGTACACAATTATTTTATTGTAATAGAAGTGACACAGACAACAGTTAAAAGTCTGGCACACGTCAGGTACCTAAAGRCTGAAGTACTGGATCCAGCACCCACTTTCAAGCAAAACATTTTAGCTTTTAAAGCTTTTCTAAGTGTCACTTTCTTGGCAAAGAGGAGATGATCAAGAAATCTTAACGTCCATGCTTGAGTCAAACTGACCTTGTATTATTTTAGCACATTATGACAACTTTAAARTAGCATAAGGTCTTCAAACATCAAAATCCATTTAACCTAAATACTACTATCTCTTGTTTAAAATAGGAGAAAAATAATAAATCAACATCAGAGATGTTTTATAAGAAGACATAAAACTTATTCACACTACAATCCTGAAAGAATACTGTAATTATGAAAAGGTTCGGAGAGAGAATCTCACTAACATGTCAGTGAACCCAATTCACATGAGGACTACAGGAAAAATAGAAAGCTGGAAGGAGACTCTCTGACAGTAGCTATTAGGATTATATTTTTAGCTATCTCAAAGGGGAGAGGCTGAATCTTCTTTTGCTAGAGAGTGATTCAGGGCATAATGGAAATATTACGTTATGACTGTTTCGAGTGTGACAGCTTAGAGTTACAAGAAACACTGCTGAGTATCCTACTAAATGAAATAAAAAATATGTGTTCAGAGACTCAAAGAGTGCAAGAAATTTCAGTCCATTTCATTCTTCCATATGAGTAATGTGATAAAAATAAAAAGATACTGAGAACTGAACTAGAAGTCATTCCACTTTCCCTCAGTCTTTCTACCCTTCTTCCTCAGTTCTGCAAGCTGAGGTCAAAGTTTCCATCTTGAGACACAAASAGCTTCAATCTCCGGTGGCTGAAATTTAATAAGCCTGACACAGGAGTTACCACGCTGGGGTGTGCTTAGTTTTACTGTAACAGTGCTTGCAATAGACAGGCTGGGAAATTATATGCTCAATAAGCAGATAGAAGAGGTTTTTTAACTTTATTTACAAAAATAGCCTAAACTTACTTCACTCTATCTAAACACTAAAAAAGTAAAAAAAATCCAGTGGCCTTTCTCCCACAATCAGCAAAAGGAAAAGTGTCTCACTTATTTGCTGAATACATTCAACTGAGCCACTGAACTGAATGATTTTTACATAAAAAATCCTATACTTTTTGACCCACTTTTTGATCCTTTTTTAGATAAAAAGTCCTATACTTTTTGACCCACTATGTTTTTAAACTGCTAGAACACGTCCTAGGCATATTTGTTAGAGCTGCTACGAGGTGTACAAGTTCAATAATAATAAAACAGCTGGTCAACCAAACACTTTTGTTTTCTGCAAGAGGTGCACACACTCTAGGCTACATCTCTCTAACAACATCTGGATAGTAGTTTTCAAAGAGATCAAAAACTTTACACAAAAATGCAAACCTGGTAATCCATCAACAAGCAGAAAYACCTTTTTATCTTCTTTTTTTTTTTTTTTCTGAAGAGCAAATCTAACTACTAATAAAAGAATCCAATTGTACAGAACATTGCAATCAGAGGAAAGAGAACGACACACTACTGACTAAGGCTACTGTCCACACTCTAATACAAAGGGTTGCTTAATCATTGACCTTGTCATAAACAAGGAGATTGGAGATTTCCTCCTTGTGTAAGGTTGACACACATCATGGTGGTATTGCTACAGGGCCGTCAGCCTCTCATAGTTTCCGTATTCTATGCAACTTTAAAATTTTGCCACTAACAAACAAGATTGAAATTACACAAAAAAACTAAAGCTGTTTTCTTCAGGAGAGGGATTTCTTCTTGACAGTATTCTCTACCCTAATTATTAATTATAGAAAATCTAGCAAGTCTCTTGGGAATTTAACTCCCTACACTGGACTCACAGAGGAGTTTAAGTAGCTCTTGAACTGGAAAGAGGAAGCATCTACACTGTCAGTACTAAAACCATTAAATTGCATCATCATCATTATTCTGTGAAAAAAGAATTTCCTTGGTAGTCTGCAACGGTTTCCAAGGCTCCACTATAGACTATGGGTAATATATTTTTCCAAAATTAGACTGCCATTAAGTACAGTTATATAATAGCTGTAATCATAGATAATTGTAAATTGTTTTGTTGAATACATGATTTACACTTCTGGGCCTACATTATCAATACCATTTTTTATAGCTTGAAGGAAGGGAGTAGCTACTGTTATTTAAACAGAACTATAGGATATTGTAACTAATTCCTTTACTTCTACCCATGGAAAGTACAATATCTGTAAGGTACTCCATATTGCACCTTTGATATCATACACTGCCCTACGTATTGGGCACTTCGTAACCAGTCATAAATACAATGTTTCTGAATTATGCATTTATACGATGCTCACCTCTAAGAAAAAGAATGGCATAAAGAACAAGGGGTTTSGGAAGAGTTATTGATATGCACTATCAAATCTGCTGCCAAGTCAAGACAACTCAGATAAAATGAAAATTTCAAGACAGCAGTGAGAATAATTTCTAGGAATATAATATCAAATCCTAGCTAATAACCTAAGAGGTTTGGTGGGTTTTTTTGTTTTTCTAAAGCAAGCCTGTTTTTAATTCACAACACAAGAACACTTTAAAGAAACAGGATGAGAGAAGAAAGGCACACATAGCACCCAACCCTGAATGAATGGGTACTGAAAGTATTTTTCATATTTTAAGTCTCCTGAGCTATACTTAGGAATGTTAGACTATCAATGTAGTTTCTCATACATAGAATTAGAATGTAAAGCAGAGAGCTGAAGCTCAAAATTTCAGTATGTAAGATAGTATAAAGAGAARGTTAAACTAAATATCTACTGAAAAGTACCCAAAGGAAAATAAGTACTACGTCTTCTTTTTTGTTACATACAAATACAGAAATATCTGGGTCAAACAGGAATACTTACATTAGTCCCTGAAAGCTGCAATTATAACTGAAGGAAGAAAAAGAAAACATTAATCTATTACATGTTGATCTACAGTMTTAGAAAAGGGAATGGGTTAAGACAAGAATAACTTCCACAGTTTWGTAATAAATTTAATATTGTTTTTACCCTCTTAATAGAAACTTCTGAGTTAGAACATGGAGCCAGCCACTTCTCAATTAACGAGGGGAACGAGGACAGAAAAACCATGCTAACACACAATTTAACATCTTGYATTATTGCCTATGGGAAAGGCAGGGGAAATACAAGGATTCATGTCAAGAGCAGTTTAACCAGTATAATGCAGACAGGTACCAGCTATAGATCCTGAAATGCCAACTCTTAAAGACAGGAGTTTTGATCAGGGAAAAACAAGGCCTAGTTTAATAAACATAASCCCTAGAATCCAGTTTTACTGTTAGCTCTCCACTATGCTAAGAGACTCCATCAAGAAAATTTTATGCATCTTTAAGGTATTTTTCTTTGACAACTTCAGAGTTACTGAAGAGGTGCTCATTATATTAATAGTTATTTAAACTGAAAGAATCCTCTCGTTTGTATACATGCACAYGCATAAAAAGACATCCCCTGTATCTCTAAAGCTTTATACAGGAACTGTAGGGTTTTGTAGAGCACTGCAAAATTTCCAAGCATAAGGAATATTATTTAAAAAGTTGTAGAGTATGTAAAAGAAAAGACAGCTAGAACAAAAAATGAATTAACAATACAAAAAGCCTGACACTATAATGAATACATAATTCAGTATAATTTCAAARACCTTCTATTTATGAAAAGTATTTGAGACAAAAGCAATACTAATATAACATATCCAAGGTATGATATCCATATATCCATGTATGATAACTGCAGAATTTAAAGCAATCTTAGAAAAAACCTAAACAATAAACATAAAATAAAAAATAATTCTAAYGCTATGGCACCTCTCAAGAAGCAAGCACAGCTAAGACATTCCCTGGGAGACCAAGATGCCATATGAAAACTGCTGTATAAAGTACATTTGCATACACACGTAAGTATGTGACTCTTAGACACTGTAAACACTACCATTAATAAGTGTAGTTACCCCTTGGGGTCCAATGTATAGGTTTTGGAAAKCACAGGCTATTTGTGCATCCTAGAACCTAGAAACACTCATGTCATATGCTATTTCAAGCCCTGTCCCCAGATATGTGCAGACTGCCTGCCTTCTCCACCATCCTGCTTTCCCTAGGGGGGGAATGGTCTGGGGACCAGCAGTGGTGCCAGAGCAGACTGCAGAAGTTCTCCTTTGACGACAGCTCAGGGTCCAGACTGGGCAGGGGAGGCTGTGTGTGATGGCTCACACCTACTCAGAAATTATGTAGTAGTACAATGTGAGGTTATTGAAAGTTACAGATGTTTCTAAAGGCATGAAGACTCATGTAATAGGCAGTTAAATCATACATGCAAAAGTTCTTTAAAACTTTGAATACAATTAGCCAGTAAAACCGACTTTTTTTTTTAATCCCTAAGATAGAACTCTTATTTTTTAATTATTAAAAAAATACTACAACCAGCACTTTATGAAAAGAGGTATAAAGATACAAAGCTTTTTTTTAACCTAAGAACCTAGAATTTTATCTTGTTATTGTGAAATCCACATACTAATTATCTGCTCTCTATAACAAGTTGCAAAAGAATGAAGGGGAATAGCTCATTTCGTTTTTGAAAAAGGCAAAGCCATGATAAACAGCAAAATCAACTGACACGTAAAACATTTGACATTTTAGAACACACAAAACCAGAAGAGCAACACTACTTTCTGCTCTTTACTCCTAGATGCCTTCATTAATGAAAAATGAAAACATTCAAATTAAAAATGGTAGAAGGATAAATATAATAAAAATATGATCTACAACAATAATAACAGTGCAAGTTATTAGGCAGCAGAATAGCAATTAGATATACTACAATACCTTAGTGGCCCAAATACTTTCATTTTCCTGAGACATGTTCCCCATGAAACACAGTTTTTAATTTTTAAAGACTAGAAATTTATTACATTGTGATAAGTTCTTTATGGCTCCATTTCCCCTGAGCCATAAAGCAAAGAACATTTTGTTAGTCCAGTAATAATATAATACTATAGASAAGACTCAGTCCTAGCACGAAAAGATCCACCATTTCACACGGTGTAATTTCTTGTAATAATGATCTTATAGCCCAATGCTGACTTTATTCAAGGTTATGTCACTTTACAGGCATGCATGAGTACACTCTTTTGCCCTGGAAAGACAGGTCAAAGGAGGTTTCTGCACATAAATTACAAAACAAAGAAAGAAAAAGTCTTTACCATAGAAAAATTTATTCTAATGAAATATGTCTCAGTRTACTCATGCTCCACCTTAAACCATTAATTTCTCTTACTTCAAACCTTCTAATCCTATTTTTTTTAATTAAACACGCATTATCTTTCACTTCATTCTTCTAGTACTAATGCAATTTTTTTCCTCTTGCTTAGAAATGTTCCCAAATGACCAGTACCAGTGTCAAACTCATAAAACATCCCCACCCAAAAAATATAATCCCACTTACTACTGGTCAGTAATCAAATAAAGGTATATTCTGTTAGTTTGAATATTTACTCTGTGCCAGTTTACATTGCACACAAATGGGGCAATTAAAGCAGAACATAATTTTGAAGACACAACGTTCCAAAAGATGTCCTGACATAAACAGGCCCTTTTCTGTATAYGGTGACACTGTGAAAGAGAACCTCAGTGAACTCATATTAATGCAGAGCAGACAATCCATGCCCAGGGCTGAGCAGCTTGGCAGCAAACCCAGTGTGCACGAGTGCAGCACGTGCAAGCACAGGGCTGCAGTAAAGGCCTAGCACGAGCCCATCCTCTGGAGAGCAAAGGTGACACGGGGCCTATTACAGCAGGTCAGCGAGCACACAACAATGAGCTGCAAAAATGAGACACTGTAACACTGTCCTTATTATATAATTACAAAGGTCATCAGTGAATTCACACAGATGTTAGGCAGAAAGACTGGGCTGACAAATAATAATGTGGGCTTTCCTCTTAAATGCCTCACATTGTCCTGAGATAAACTGCATGTAAAACTTATCCAAAAGAACCACACACAGGCAAAGGCAATTCAAAAATGAAYAGCAGAGAAAAAAGCAATGTTTGGAGTGCTAACCCATAAGTGGTGCCGTGTAATGAGTGAAGCACACACTCAGACCGGCAGGGAATCTGAATCATTTATTCAAAAATGAGCTTTGTTTTATAACAAAAATGGAGGGAAAAGTTTTATACACTTTTTCAAGGCACAGTATTTCCTTACACGGTAATTCTCACTACGTGACCCATCCCATGTTGCCATATCAGCAACACGCTTCCTAAATGTCCTTCTGTGGGGTGATCACGYGCYGTKCAYTCRTCTATCAGCTTCTGGCAGGYTCCTCTCCCYTGGGCTCTGTGTGTGACACCTCCTCCCCACAAGTTCAGGTGGAGACAAGCCTCTCTGTGCCACCGTGTGCTTYTGCAGGTGTGTGCCACATTCTGTAACTCAGTTAGAGCCTACCTCTTACCAAAGGAAATCATTCGTGAACTAGAAATTAACTTGTTTCAGGAGTCTATTAGTACGTACTTGATGACTTTTACAAAAATATGTCATATATCTCTAAAGGGAAGGAGGAAGAAAAGTAAGAATATATTTTAAAAAGAAAACAGCTATTATATATAACAATATCCTGGAAAAGTACTTGAGAAAGAGCAATGTACATTTAGACAATTTTTTTTCCAAAATGCAGCATCAGATATACTGCCAAATTACTACTGAATATGGTGTTCATTATAAGAGGAATAAAAAAAATCACTAAAAGCTGCACAAGAACAGAAAACATAAATGGAGACAGCAGCCATTGATACCGTCAACAGGTATGCAACCCTTCAAGAAACAAAATATTGCAAAAAAAAAAAAAAGTTGAAAAAAGTTTTGAGCCATCAAAAAAAAARAGGCACAAAAGATACGTTCTCCACCAGTTATTGAAGTAAAGGAAGCAAAAGCAGAGATAAAAAAAATACAGGATGGTTTTCCCCTAAGTACCAAAAAAAATCTTGATGAAGGTTAACACTACCTCAAAACAATTTTCTTATTATTATTATCAAAGKGGGGAGAAAAGGGATAAGTCAAGGTCAGGAGTCTCTGAGAGAACCATTGTAAGCCACAAAAATTATCTTGGTTATATAATTCCCAGTAGTCTTGTGAAAGAAATTAGTATCAATCCAAAGATGTACATAAACATGTAATAGGAGCAGCAACAATCTCTAGCAGTATCTACTTCATGCCAGAGATGTCCATAAGGCATGCAATAAAGTTTGAAAGGAGAAGATATYTGGCTAAAATGATTTTGTATTTTTAATTAAGATAGTTCCTGGTCTTAAAAAGAGCATTCATCATAGTGTGAAAATTATCATCTCCATTAAGGTCTGCTGCGAATATAAAAGAAAAATGTTAAAAATAGTAACAACCACAATCACCCCTCCTCCCTCCTCCTCCATTAGAAGTATAAATACCAGTATTCAAGAGCAGGATTGTGCCTCAGAGAAAATATAACAGCAGAATTCAGAGACCACAAACCACCCTGCCCAAATTAAGATGTTCTGAAAAATTCCACTCTCAAGAGCTCAATTAGCCAACTCACAACAAAGCTACATGAACGAATTACAGCTACTCAGAACAAGAGCTGCAGAGCTGGGTCCAAGATGGTACAGAGTGTAACTGCTGCCAGCATGTAGAATAATAAATCCAGAGTTGTTAATGCTATTTTTCTTCCTAAGTAAGAAGAAAAATGGAATACAGCAGCTAGAAATTGTGTTATTATAATGGAAAATTCTATGCACCTTATTTTGTGTGAAATTCTGTTCCATTTATGACACCTTATTATTTACATTCAAAGCAAAATAATTGGAACTTTATACACAAAACAGTTTACGCATGCAACAAATCCTTATCATCTACAAACAGATTTGAAAATCTGCTTTTAGGCATAGGAAGAGACTAATTTTTAWAAATGGTCAAACTGCTGTGTGTGCCTCTAAAATCACTAAACAGAACCTTTACACTCTCAGCATTTTCAAAACACACYTCTCCACTTACTACAGGCTCTCTATACAATTACAAGTGTGTAGCAGTCAGAAAACAAAAGCCACATTACTAAAAAGGAAATTGGAAAACTCTTGAGACTAACTTGTTCAGCATGCAATTCTCTCTCTGTCTTTTTTTTTTTTTTTTTAACTTTATAACCAAATGCTTTGGTTCTGGGGCAACTAATAAATAAGCACCAAAAACGCATTACATTTGTGTGTAATTTCTGTGCAATATTAAAATCAAATCATGGATCATTCAGCTTGGGAGCATGCCTTGGTTAATTTCTCAAGAAGAAAAAATAATCATTGTTAATGCTGCCCATGGCATTTTGAAACTTGGTAGCCACTACAGAAATCAAAACCAAACCTCACAAAACCCCCCACCCTGTTTGATGCTGAACTTAGTTCTGATTCTGGATTATTCTAACCACAAACAACAAGMAACCATGTGGATGGGCAATTTGCAAATCAATCAAGGGAAAAACAGAAGTCAGACTCTGGGTTAGTATGTTTGTTATGTTCTTGCCAAAATTTTTCTTGCTGTTAAATTAAAATGTTAATTTTCAAGCATATGACAAATCTTATTTACTGTATTTATGGTTAGTTAATTCTCAATGAGTATTCTCAAAGTAAAACAGCTGTTTTACTTAGGTCCAAGATTTGCTCATGAAGCATCTATAGGGTATTTTAATCTAATATCCTTAATCTCTTTAGTTTTGCAACGAATTACAAATACTGAACACAGGGGCAAGAGAGTAGTTTCCCTTCCTTCTTTGTTCTCAAAATCAGATGRAAAGTGAGAATGACAAGAAAGTAAGTTTTTGCTACGCAAAAGCAGAAAATAGGCTTACAAAGATTGCCAGGTTAGAGCCTAAGAAGATTAATTCCTGCACATAGACCTATCTAGAGAGGGCTGATGTTTAATTGAATTGGTGTTATTTGCTTGGATGCAGAAGAAATAGGAASCTGTTTTAAATAAAAGCATGAACATAAACAAACTCCAATGTGGAACTCTCATCAGTTTTTTTTAACAGCCATCTTCTAGGGAACTTGTGCAATAAWATGAATGTAAGAGTACATTTTTGACTTCTGCCCTTGTGACAATGAGTACGTAACACTGGAGAGAAAGAAAACATGCTGAAATTCTTGTAATCTCACAACACTACAACAAATTTAACTGCAAGCTAATTTCTTCTATATTATAGACCAGAGATGACCTGTCTGGCCAGCCATGCATGAGTGTCCTAGAACTGGCACAAAACACAGTGATTTTCACACTAAGGAGATTGCAGCTATAAAAGCAGCAACTTCTGATCCCAGTCGCCTTAACTACTTCTCATGCCTCTAGAAAAGGTCACAAGCTGGCATATCTGTGCCTGCACAGCCCAACATGACTTTGAGTTATGGTGAAGGTATCTCACAAAACTAAGCTGCTTTAGGAACCATCTCTCACACTTGAACACACTGACTTATCTCCTGTAAAGAAACGGTTTTCCAACACTAAGGGGCACTGGCAAGGATAAAAATTTACATAAAACAATCCCTATTCCTAGCAGAAATTTAAACACAAATAAAAACATGACTAAACTTCCTATACTAAAGCGTCATATTCTTTGCATGTTAATATAGCTCTAGTTCAGCTTTAAGCACAATGCTAAGAAATATCTTATCTTTGCAGCCATTTTCCTAAGTTCATTTGTCAGTTGGGAAAGGTTAATGCAGCTTGTAGAGAATTTTAAATGTTTTCAGCCCCCTATAAGTTTAAGCACAGATCAACAAAGGCAACATTCAATCCAAACCTATTTATGTTTTAGTAGTAGGGTAGCTATTGGCTACAATTATATAACAAAACCACTTGTCGTAGCTTAAAAAGAAACCTATGCAGTAGGTTTATAAGATAGATCCTGGGGGGCATTACTCTAGTTGTACATTTTGTACAAGTTAAATAGATTTTTCCTTCTCTATCTTTAGCATTAATTTTGTATGTTTTTACAATATGCTAAAATGCCAGGATCCAAACTGTATAACTATAACAACAGGACTTATTTAGGTATCAAATACCTCTAGCTTCTGTTGTGGTTGTTGTTGGTAYTATTATTATTAACTGTTAACCCTGTACTATGTGTTGGATAAGTGCACACATAAGTAGGTTTAATAATTTTAACTACACCACATGCTAGCTGTTAGAACAGTACTCTTCTGTAAGAACAGACTACCACATGTTAAAAAAAAGMAATCTACTATTCTGAGAATTTAATGTTATTATTTGTTGTAGAGAATCAAGTAGAAATTTAACTTAAGAAATGTAACACTTTAATTGAAGTGCTGGGGGGTTTTGTTGCATTTTTGGTTGTTGCTGTTTGTTTGGGTTTTTTTTTTTTGAGAAAGTACAGCAGTTTATCAAAAATTAAGATGTAGTTATTAATTTTCCTCTGGTTTCTACTACATAGTGCACCACTAATCAACTACGCTAATTAATGAAGCTGCATGAGAGGGTGAACAGTCACTGGAACAGGCTCCCCCAAGCAATCATCATGGCACCAAGGCTGTCAGAGTTCAAGGAGCATTYGCACAAGGCTCTCAGTCCTCTGCAATAGTTTTCAGAAGCCCTGCAAGGAGCTGGACTCAATGATCCTCGTGATTTGGGAAGAGATGGGATGGAGTTGAGCTGCAGGCTGCGGCACGTGCCTGCAGAAGCACATGGTGGCCCAAAGGAGCACAGGGCAGCACAGGGCTGACCYGACCTTGGCAGAAGGTGTCACGCACAGAGCCCAAGGGAGAGGAGCCTGTCAGAAGCTGACAGACGAGTGCACAGTGCATGATCACCCCACAGAAGGACATTCAGAAAACGTGTTGCTGATGTGGCAACTTGGGATAGGTCATATCACCATATAAGGAAATATAGAATCACCATACAAGGAAATACTGTGCCTTGAAAAGTGTATAAAGCCACGTCGTCTCTTCAAACAAATGATTCAGATTCCCCGCTGGTCTGAGTCTGTGCCTCTGTCATTCACATTATGTGTCCCTTTAACCTGAGATATTCTAGTATTCTATGTATTACAAAGCAGGATGCAAATGCTGTACATTAGCACAAAGTCTGTTTTTTCTGTTACAGTGGGAATTTCATACAAAAAAGAAGTCCTTCAATTAATTTTACCTTAAAAAAATGAGATATCTAGAGGTGGTGTCACACACTTCACTTACCAAATGAGTGCATTGCTTTACAGTGCATTGCTTTGCAGCGCTAAATTCCTGGCAACTGGAACAAAACTAGGCAAAACCCCTAAGATTTCATCCAAGAGCTCAAAGAGAAAGATTAGGTAATAATAATAAATGAAGGGTATAGATGGCATTGATAAGAAATGCAATTAGAAAAAAACGGTGTTAGATAACCTTTGAAACAATGATACAGAAGGACTCAATGAAAGGGTTGAAGTATTTCCACAGGCAGTTTAGAGGCAGTAACTTCAGCATTAAAAGTAAGCCGATATATCAAGGTGGGACTCAAGGACAACTTAATCAGTCTCAATTATGTTAAGAGAGGGAGGGGGGAAATAAAATATCAGTTGATCAGATTGAGCAACACTTTCACACATGAGATAGTGAAGTATAGGATGCAGCTTCTATAGGGTAACACTTAGATTGTTTCCAAAGTCAAGAAACTTGTGAACACCTCAGACCTCATTTAAGGATTTTTACACTCACAAAGCTTTTGGAAATCTTTCTATTAGATGATATCCTTACTCAGAAGCAAGTATGTCAATTACAGAAAGCAAGTTCATGGCATGTTTCATCAGATGAATTKAATGYCCAATTTTTCTCATCATTTGCAGATCAATTCGTATTTGTTCTACAAAATCATTGAGTTTAGGTGAAAACATCTAAAAATAGTCATGTACATTAGCAGACGCTACTTTGTTGGGAAAAATTTTTGCAAAACGTGAAGCTTCAAATTCTAAAACTTGCAACCAACTATGGGGGCACTTAAAAAAGTTAGTAATAGTATATATACAATACCAAAACTTTTATTTGTGCTCTTTGAAAGGAAGTAATTTTGGGCTTATTTCTGTAGCTTCTTGAAATATGTATTATTTATTATTATGTGGTTCATTTTATCACCTCCAATGAACACTATGTGACACATAAAAAATCTCATAAGAAAATTATGGAGCTCTTATGTAGGTTAACATCAGTATGACCACTTGTCTCATTCAGAAGTTTTACAGTAGATAGGTTGGGCAGAATTAATCTAATTTGCGTCTTTTATCATTCTTTCCCCCAAATGATTCCAAATTTCTTGAAACACTTAGGAGTCTTGGGAAAGTCCAAGCAGTCTCCTGACTGCCTTTTTGCCTCCCTAGGGTCACTGCTCATCACAAAACAAATAGATTCACCAAAAATGTTAAAGGTTTCATAGATTCACCAAAAATGTTAAAGGTTTCATAATATTCAGAGGCTGAAATATACGGAAGGCCTCTGACATGAAGTGCACATTATGAAAATTACCAAGGTAGTGTCACTTTTACTCCTCTGTACTAGAAGATACTTGAGTATTTTCAGTCTAATTCCTTGCAGCTGAAAGATTTCTGACATACAATACACACTTTACATGTGTGTTTTGGTGGGGTTTTTTTTTGTTTGTTTGTTTTTTAATAGAAGAAATCCCATGCATGTATCATTACCAATACTGTCCTGTTAAGGTGAATATAGTCTGTGTGAAGCAGATTTCCGGCTTCTGACAAAGAGCAGTTATAACTAAAAAAACCACTTACCTGAAACTTCTAAGAATTAAATTAAAATAACTGGTTCTGCATTATAGGATTACACGCCCACAAACCCGCTTTTTCACACACTCCTCCAAACCCGCTATCTCTGGCTTTCAGCACCAACCCGCCCCTTATCGCCCTCCCCAACCTCGCTCAGCCCTCCGCCAGCCAGAGCAAGTGTCCCGTTCACGGGTCTGTTACTTTAAGGCGAAATCTACCCCGGAAAGGCAGCAAGTAGCGGAAGGAGGAGAAGGAATTAACTCGTTTCCTGTTGCTTTAATCCCTTCACTCTGGTTTAAGCAGCGCCGCCCGGGGCGTTTTGGCTGCTCGCCCGGAGCGAGGAGGCCGTGAATGAGCAGCCACAGCCTGGGCCGCTCAGGCCGCGGGAGGCGGAGAGGGAAAAGAAAGGAAGGGAAAGGAAGGGAAAGGAAAGAGGCTGCCCGCCGCCAGCTACGGCCCCTCGCTGTCCGGGCAGGCGGGCCGGGCCTCGCAGCGCGGTGGAACCCACCGGCCGGGGCAGAGCGTGGGCCCGGCCGCGGAGGGGAGAGGGACTCAGGCTACGCACCCAACAGCAGCCCGTCCATGTCAAAGATGAGGTGAGTGACCGGGCGCAGCGCGGCCGCCGGGGAGGAGGAGGAGGAAGTGGCCATGGCGAGGCAGAGCAGTCGGAGTGCAGCAGGAGCCGAGGCAGATTCAGCCCGCGCGGGCACGGGCGGCGGTTTTTGGTAGCACCCCGGGGCGGGGCGGGCCAGCGGCACCTTTGGTCTGCCTTGTGCTACTTTTTTAAGCAAAGTCCATTTCTCTCCTTGGGGGCTGTTCTCTTGCAGAACAGCGCTTCTTGCCCAGAGAGGTTTTGGAGTCTTCCTCTCTGGACATATTGAAGAACYATCTGGATGCAGTTCTGTGCAGTGTGCTCTGGGATGACCCTGTGCAGTGTGCTCTAGGAGGACCCTGCTGGAGCAGGGAGGTTRGACCAGATGACCCAGGGTGCTCACTCCCAACCAGACCTGTTTTGTGATTCCTAAATCCCGTTTGGTGCTGCTAGCGGGGATGACAGAAGAGTTGCTCTCAAGTTGACACGTTAGACAGTGTCTCTTCTGTGTGCCTGTGTAGAGATTTACAGGGGTAATATTGCCACCAGACTGTAGTTGACGCAAAAATGTGTAAATCTGTGTAAAACGGTGGGGGAAAAGTAAGGTAGTGGGGAGAAAAAAAATCTGTGAGGAAGGAGTAAATCTCTCTTACAGGTTGCTGATTGCAAGAATGGGTAATTGAAGGCTGGTTTGGGTGTTGTGTGGTCTTTCTCTGAAACATTCAAGAAGTTCTGCAGTTCAAGAAACAAGACTGTTCTTGAGTTGAAGCAGAATCTTCCTGCAGGGACACATCATCCGATTTTTACTGGGCAGTTGGGTGGGCAAGAGGGCACTTACCTCATCAGTTTTCCCTTTTGTATTTTTTCATGCAGGTAACTTTCCACTGGGCATCAAAGACCATTGAAGCACCAGTTGCAAAGGCAGACATGAAAAGAGCTGTATCAGGCCCCCAAGGTGACATACTGGCTTGAAGATGGGTACTGCTGTGTCATTCTGTGTGAGGACAGTGGTTAGTTGCAGCTTCACATAGGGGAAGTCCTGTCTCATTTGTAGGTAGGCCTTGCAGCAATTCTTTTTTCCTAATAGTGCCTTCATTTGAATTGGCAACACTTSAGCATTTTAGCAAGTTAGTGGGGGCTTTTAAAGACTTAACTGTAGGTGTCACATAGCTATATTTGAATTTTAATTTAGCCTCTTTAAGCATCTTACCCACCCCCAAAACCTATCCCTTGCAAGTACACTCACCCYACATTTGTGTGAATGTAGACACAGAATTCTCCTCACACCTTCTCCTGTTTGGGAAATAAGAAGACAAATAAAACATCCTTGGCCTTTACTTGTACCTTTTGAATAATAAAACTTGACTTTCAAACAAAGTTTTTTGAGTTTTGGGTTGGTTTTCTCGTGTTTATCTCGTCTCATTCTGTAATGATAATGCTGCTTAGGCCCTGTCTGTGTAGGCTAGGAAGAGGATTGTGCGCAGTACCTTCAGTGTCTTTTAAAACTTCCATGTGTAGTCATGAAGTTGGTTCCTGTGTAGATTTAAGAAAATGGCTCCTGAGCTTTCAGATTTTTTTTTTTTGTAGCCTTACAATATATGAGTATTAAAAATGCCCACGGCTGTTTTGTTTCTGCAATAAACACTGTGCAACAAGTCAATATTCCAGTTTTGTTTCCAACAAATGTTTATAGTTTCTTTTGTAGCATACTTARGTGGGAGCATAGCTAGAATCAATAGAGGTAAAATCCTAAATACAGTATGTCAAAAAAAGTGTTAACCTCTTAAAAGGAATTTAAAAAATAATAATTTCAATACTTATAATGGTAGTGTTGTGCTGTCCTAAGAAAGAACGTGATTCTGCTGTAAGGGTATGCACTTGTGACAGAAATTTAAAGGGGATGGGTAGTGATRTTGTATGACAAGAGTACTTGAGGTAGATTTATCAACTTTCTAATTAGCAAATATTCTAAAAAGCTGGTTTTTAATTGTATATATGGTGACAGAGTAAAACCTTTGTTACTCAGAGGATGTAGCTTTTTCTTGTTACCTTGCTTTATTGTTCTAATTAGAAAAAAGTATTTGATCACAACTTCCATTGCTTCTAGCCTCCTAAAAAGGGGAGAAAAATCACTATCTTTAGCATGTAAATTCCCAGTTCATCTGAGAAAACAAGGGTTTTKCAAAACTTTTGACTATTTAAAGTGGAAATAAGTCATGAAAGTAGCCCACAAAATTAAAGTGTAATACAGAAGCTGAACCTTTTTAGGGTTTAATGGTCTGGCTTATAAATCYGATGGTACACATTTCAAGACTGTCACATTGCTGACAGGCTGATGACCTCAATTTTCTTTGCTTTGCTGTGGCTCATCAGTGATAATCAGTGTGATGTTAGCTTACTTGATTCTGCTAAGCTGTGTTCAAACACAGGAAAATCTTCCCAATGTAGACAACTGTTTAGGCTTATTCTGCATGACTGAGTCTTTTTACTAACAGAGAGAAATGAAGTAAAAGTCCAAGCAACTTTTAATTCATGGTGGAGCATAGTTAACAGATAAATAGATACATGAGTAAGATAAGGTGCTGATCAAAGTTTTGTTTGAGCTGTCTTAAATATCTGTATCTAATGATTCACCAGTAGTATTTGGTTTTGTTGTGGGGTTGTTTTGGTTTTTTTTTTCTTGAATGGGAGTGAAAATTTGATATTRAGAATTTGATACTGAGAATTTTGCAATGGATTTTTTTCTTTCTTTGCTACTATTTTTTTATTACTTATTTGAAGCTGGCTTTGAGTTATGAGGACTTCAATAACTTTAGAGTTGTGGGAAGCATATTGTAGTTGAGGTGCAGTAACTATGAACAGCAATAATTACATTCCTACAAACCTGATGTATACCTATTGAAAAGAATGAACTTGGATGTAATAACTAAGATGCAATTCTGTAACTAGACTTGAATCCTGGAAAGTCTGAAGAACGCAATTAACTTGATGTACATTTTTAAAATTAATTAAATGCTATCTGGGCATACACCAAAGCAGATGTATGGTGTTATATGGTACATATATATCTGGATGTCCAGGTTTTTAAACAACTGTACATTAACTGCCTATAGGTAGCCCTTCTTACTGCCAAACAAATCTAATTTCTCTGATTTCTTAATAATATGTTAAAATCTCATTGGTTTTATTGTTCTTGAATGTGAGATAAAGTGAAAATACTCAGGTGCTGTGGCGTTATTAAGCATGCAACCCAATGTTTTACATACTCAGTCCTCTTAACCTTTTTTTAGCCTTTTGTATTTGTTGGAGTTTTCTTTACTTTGAGGCTGAAAGTTTTGTACATCACTGAAATTTATGTGACTGAGTTCTTTCCTGGAGAGTAAAAGGTTCAGAATATGCTTAAGTGTTTTCATAGGTAATGCATTTAATTCAATAATTGCAGTTTCCTATTTCACTATTCAATATTGTGCTCGAAGCATGGATTCACTTACCTATTTTTTATGCCTTTTATAGGATCATCATGCACTATGTGTTTCACACAGAAATTACTGACTTTATTTTTCTTTTTCTGCAGGCACCTTGACAAAGAGGATAAACAGATTATAATSCATTTTGGTTTGAATATTAAAAAAGAATTGAAAGACTTGAATAAATCCAGTAATTTTAAAGCTTTCATAATGATTTACATAAACAGCTGTTAAACCCAGTATTAGTAACAAATTACTTGGAATGACTTACAATTAAATGTAAGTTCAGGTATCAGCTAAGATTCTCAACAGTTGCTATGGTTAAGCCTATAAACCTTTAGAAAATGAAACCCYTCTCAGTGGTGGATGTCACCAAACATGAGCTTTTCACCTTAAGATTATGAATTAGGTGAATTGTATTGTTTCAGTTCATGTTTTTATAGGTACAGAATGGAAGATGACCATATATCTTGGAGCAATTAAATAGTACCATGCAACTCCTGATATAAGTCAAGTTTTATTGATTACATAAGTTAAAAGGGTGTATATGCTCTTTTAATCAATCACATGTGTCATCTCTCAGCCAAGCAAGCAGGGATAGGAGAGCCATCTGTTTTCTAGGTTTTGGTATTGACCGCCAGTTACAAGTTTGTTAGTTGCAAAGGCAAGGAACATGATGRTTAAGTTGCAGGAGAGTGATGTGTTTCTCACATGTGTTTATCTCAATGAATTTAGATGAGACACTCTAAAAAGATTCTTAAGCAGCGGTGAGAAGTAAAATTCTGGAAAAGCTAACCAAGCATACAAGAGGGAACAAGGGAGTAATGCTTTTTTTTTTTAGATGTCAATTGCTATATTTATTGACAGGATTGTACAACAGAACAAAGTTTCTGAAGCTGGGAAAGGAAGCCTTAATATCATGCTTTAGGGCTATTTTTGCTTCTGTTAAGGTCACCATTTACTCTCCATTATGGATTGTGACTTAGCTTGTTGACATACTTTTTGGTCTTGGCTGCACACAGGCAAACTGTTCCRGTGATTAGCAGCATTATTGTAATGAAAGTCCTGAAGTGCCTAATGGCTGGGTCTTGCTTAGCCTTAAACTATCAGAAAGATTAGGACAGAAGAAGTTGCATCCCCATGACATGTTGTATCCAGCTTTATTTTTCCTGTGATATGAGTTTGCCATGTAACTTTCATTTATTTATCTAACTTCCCATTGTTACAGGAACCTAAAATATTTGTTACTAACTTGGTTTTATTTCTTGTCTAAATTTGGATTTTTTTTTTTTTTTTGTTCATTTTACTACAGTTTGATTGTTGCAGGTCATAGAAAAAAAATTGTATTTGTACTGTCATGTGGATGCACATTCTGTGAACGTTTCTGAGCAAGTCATCTGTCACTTGGTTGCTGGCAGTAAAGGTGAAACTGAATGCAGTCACCCTTCCAGTGGTCCCTTTCAGTCTTGGGTTCCTAAGCTCAACCTTTTCAAAGGCTGYGGTAATTAGATCTTCAGATGGAGAAGAGAAAGAAGGAATTGTCATTCTCAGGGTCACAAGGCCTCTAAGCCACTGATCTGTAATGCTCCATGTTCAGGTCTTATATGCCTGTTCCCTACTTGGGATGCAACAAGCTGGGGAGTTGAATCTCCAGAGCTCAGACRTTCTGCCTACTCTGTGGCTGTGTGCCCTTAAAAGTTTGTATCTATCCAGAAGAGTTGAGTAGAAATAAATGAACTGGCTGACAGTCAGCCCAGAATGTCTGCATGATCAGGGAGAGCAGGCTAAKAGCCTGGGGAGTGCAGGGAGGCAGCTGGAGGCCAGCTATAATACAGTGCTGTGACCTTCCTTTCTTTGCACTGGTTCTGGTGGTCTCAGTTTCTAGAACTATCTAGGCAGAAAAGCAATAGTACTGTGCTGATACATATGAAGTAGCATCTCTGATCTGTGAAGCAGAGATGGTGGAGAGAGGAGAAGGGGCAATGCCAAGCAGGGTTAGCCAGCTTCTTGAGTCCCCATTGCAGCAGAATTGTGTTAGACATCCAGGCTGTTCCTCACTGTGGAGTAAGGACTTTTCCTTGGCTGCCAGAGTTAGTGTGCCTCCCAATCAAGCCATAATTCAATTCTCTTGCCCCAGAAACTACTGCCCTGTTCTCCTTCCATGTACAGACACACAAATGTACTGGTGGTACACCTCAGAACATGCTCTTGTGCACAGGCCATGGCAAATACACTTTGTGACCACTGCCGTGTAAGGCAATGATTAATTTTTGGGTGAGGAAACAGTCCCATCACTAGGCCGTCCACATACTTGAAGTTCAGCTTATGTTTACCTGCCTTAAGGAATTAGGTTCAGTGTATTCTGACAAAATAGATGAGGAAATGATGTAGCTTTATTTCTTATTTTAGACTTTCAATTTAAATGTTCTTTGTAGAAGACCAGTAAGACCAGACACTTATTTTCATAAAACTGTTATAAAACAAGGAGCACCAGTTGTAAATACTGATACAGTTAGATATTAGGGATACCTAGAAGAATGCAATGAAGTTCAAGGCTGTCAAGCCAATCAGGCCCTGAATTTTTTCCTGAAGACAACTAGCTCCACTTAATCAGGTAATCTCAAACATTTCACTTTGAGTTCTGTAAGCTGAATGATTGCTTACACTGACAGTGCTTGAAAGTCCTAGATTTCCATTWTATGTACTTACATGTATGTAAGACTAGAAGAGACATTCAAGATCTAGATGAATTCTTTGCAATCGAATTGTATGGGCTTAAAATATCTGTCCAGACGTGCCTAAAATTTTCTGTACCTTTCAGTGAMTCTTTTGCTCTGCTAAGATATCCTGTGTTTTTCCTCTGGTCTTTTTTTTTTTCTATTTTACAAATTTCATTTCTTTAACCCATTATTGTAAGTTAAGCTTTCTAAAGCTTTTAGCATTTTGATTGCTCTTCAGCATTTTAGGTTTTCTGTATCCTTAGAGAACTCCAGCATGCAGGTACATTTATTGTAGCTGTGGGGTTTATAAATGACAAATAGAAGGTCATTTTTTGCTATTAGACTGCCTTTTTAGTCCCAGATAGATCAACATATTTGAATTAACATAAGAGCTGAGTCACTGTCTTTGCCATAGTTTGTTTTTTAGTGTTGGTTAGGTGGGTTTTTCCCCATGTTGTACCAAGCCAAAATCTCAAAACTTTTGTTGCTATTTGTCCAATTTAAAATTTTCTTTATGATTCACTTCTACRTGTCGTTTTACTAATTAGGAGGAGCCAGTGTCATACTTCAGTGAAAGAGATCAGGGACAATATCTCTAGCCCATTAACAGCTTATTACTTCTTCATACAGTTCAAAATCTCTTTACGCATTTTTAAGTATGAAAAACTACTATCTTGCAAGCCTAATGAGGCAGATATCTGCAAGAATCTGTGCTACAGAATGAATTGTTGTGTCCCTGTTTCAGAAATGTTGTGTCATTTACACCAGTAACTGCTACAAGCAGAAGGGAGTAARTATTATATTAATGACTATGTTTGACAGCCTGACTCCTTAATCTGTTTTTCACTGACTTTTCCTTTTTATGCCAATAATTATGCTCTCATCTGGAAAAAATAGACTAATGCAATTTTCCAAAAGCTATTAACAACACTTCTAATATTAAGATAGCTGTATATCCTAATGTGCCATGCCAAAACTAAGCTTCTGTTATGGTCATGAAATGGGGAGGGGTTAGAGTCAAATCTGGAGTTGCAGAGCATRAAGGAAAGCCTTCAGGCTTCAGGGGGCACAGAGCTTCACTCAGGATGTGGCATTCTTGTCACCAAATCTCTACCAGCTTTAGTGAGGATGATGTTTGCACCAATACTTTCTGAAGTTCGTGGAAATAAAGTAAAACATTGCCTGGTTTTTCAGTATTTGGATGATTGTTGATTCTTGAAGTACCTGACGAATTGTGGGGACCTGTGTATCCATATGCTTTTTCTGATTTCATCACATCCAGGAAATAAAATCAATTATCTTGTAGATCCAATGAAAAATATTTTTCCCACGTGTTCAAGCCCATCTTTCCTGTTCAAGCCCATCTTTCCTGAACGAAAATCCTGTTCGTTTATGACTCACAGTAGCTTAGACAAGTATTATTTGATAATCAGAAACTATGGTTATAGGAACTACAAAACCTGAATCTTTATTCTTGTATGGCATAGCCAACACATTCTTCCAGCTAACCTCTAATATGTAAGTCTTAACATAAGTTAATCACAACCATTAAAAAAACCCTTTAGACATTGTTGTAGAGTTCTATGTCTAAAAGCCTTTGGGACTTCCTCAAAACTGTATAAAGTCCTCTGCAATCCACAGATATCACAAGTTCATGTAATGATTTTCAATTAAGATACCTACATGATTACAGAATATTCAGATGGACACTTGCCACTATTTTTTTAGATTTAGCTGAAGAATGAAATTTTAGCATCTTTTTTTACTAAAGATTTGTTAATATTCTCYAGAATCCAATAATGCAATTTGTACAACGTCCCTAGAACAGCAAAATCGTTATCTTTAAATTCTGGGTAGGTGTCTTTCAAAAATATCCTTTGTAATTAGCTATATTCCTTGGGTTTCACTTATCATACTAAGAGAAGATAACAAATACCCTTTGTTTCATTGTATCTCTGCTGCTGATCTGCTGATATGTTTCATTTGAGTCTAAGTAAAATACAAGTTTTTATTAGCAGATTTATGTGGAAGCAGAAGCATTTACATGTGCAGGCTAAGAGAGCAGTGAGAGAGCATGCTTTGATACCAAGACACTGTACCGTACATGCTAGGGGAACATTTACTGGTGTGGTCAAGTTGGATCCTAAACTTCTAAAACTTTGGCAGAGATGTTTTGATGAACTAAAACAAAGGGTCTGCCTTGCTGCAGTGCTACCTTATCACTAAATTCCAGTAAATTGTCATGCATCCTTCTTCCTCCTTTTCACCCCAAACACTAATTAAAAATATGTTCTTTACCAGTTCAGTGAATTGAACTCTATTATGCGAATGAACATCCATAAATAAATTGATTCCCATTTGTGACCAGAAGTCCAAAGTATCTTAAAAAAAACGTTCCTAACATATTATGAAAGAAAAAAAATGAACTCTGTGTTCATGTCACACTCTGTGTTCATATCTGTGTGGAAGARGAAACCCAAACCGCAAAAACACCTGTTGGCCAAAATGGGTAATGCAATCCATTAAGTAACATAGATCATTGGAGGATACATGACTGGCTAATGTAGGACTCTATTAGCCATGGCTAAATGCAGCTTCCCTGTTGGCATTTCAGTTTTCACTCCTGCTCAAACTTTGAAGTCAGCAAGTAATTGTCACTTTAACACCCTTTAGGGATGTTTAATCAAAGACAGAAAAGAAACCCAAACAAACAAACCCCCTCTATTCAGTCTTCATTCACTACTTAGATTTGGATATGAGAAGATGTTTATTTTTTCACTTATTAACTCATTGTAATTTTTGCATACTGTTATAGTTGGAATGAATAGATCTTTATATAATGCATTTTAATTAGCACAGACAAATCTGCTTTTCATTCATTTTATCTATATTTTGTCATACAAATCCTTGTTTTATCATTACTTTCTTCTAATTTACATAATCACAAGGTTTTGAATTAATGTAGCTTAATGCTAGTTTGTTTGAATAAAATTTACTGTAAGTAAGTAGTTATTATGCATTTAAGAGTTGCAGTGTATGTACGCAAGAAATGGTGTTTTGCCAGTGGATCTTGCTTCTCATCTGTTGTATCTCTAGTACTGCTTCTTTTGTCCATGTACAGGGGTTTTTTTAGTACCTTCTAAAATATTATTAATCTAAAAAGATCATTAATCAAAGGGATTAAAAAGTAATTGGTTATTTATTTTAGAGAGATTGACAAGATTTTTTAAAAATTCTCTTTCTAGTCACTTGTTAAAACTTTGAATGAATGCAAGACAATAGTGCAGTTTTTCAAAGGCGTAAGGTAGGGCTAGCATTTCCCATCAGTATTTGAGATAGAGGAAAGTTGGTAATTTAAAATTCCTTCAAAATTTTAAAAKTAGAATATTATTTTAAAATAGAGGAAAAATGCAGAAGAAAGCTCAGGGCAAGCTGTACTAATTTCCTGAACCACAGAAAAATGTAATTTAAACTTTGCATTTAGGCATCTGTTCAAAAATCTTGGTTCAATTTGATTTCTCACAGTCATTGTGAGCTCTTAGGTGTTGCCTAGAAGAAAAGTAAAATTTCATACTTCGGTTGTAAGGCTTGGATTCCATTAAGTTTCATCAGCAGTGGTTGTCACACGTCTTTGGACATCCATCTTTCTCTTTCTGATCAAATTTCCTTTTGACAAATACATAAATTGGAGTGAGGATGACAATAGCTGAGGAGGAGGTAATATGTCAACTAGCTAGGACTTTTTTTAAGTTTAATGAATGATTTTTCACATTAGGGTCCGTGGGCTTTCTGGAGGCAATCATTTTTTGGGAGCACATATATATTTTCTAAGACAATACATATTAAAGATGCCAGGATGGGCTATAGTGTATGGTTTTTATAAAAAGAGAATCTCAAAATATTCTGTGCCTCCAATGGAAAAGTTTGAAAAACACTGATCTGAGATTATACTTTAAAAGGTGTTTCAGTGCAGTTTGTCSAAAGTTGTTGAGTAGATATTCTGTAGGAATGTTTCCTATGTGTACAGAAGGTAGAAATACACTTGAGATTCCTGCACAGCCCTTGTTTTCCAAAAATGCTGTGCAAATTCACGAAAAGAMTCTAATAGGAGATCTTCAGTAACGAACTAAAACAAGCATTTTGGTTAGGCATATCTATATATTCATTATGAGAACATGCTGGGATTGTTTTATAGTAGTGATGCAGTGTCTTACCAAGAAATCCTGTCAGTCTTGTATAAATTACTTTTTCAGTGTTGTCCTTCTTCCCCTCCACCCTGGTGTTTCACTTCACATGGCTGGACTTTGTACCTATATACTGATAAGTGCACAGCCATCTTGTTTGCRTAGGAGAGGCAAAACCTGAAACAATTCCGTGCTGCAAGGTAAAGCACCCTTTCTGCCCCAAAGTCTGTCATTTATGTATAGTTTAATTGTAAACATTGGGGTAATATGTAGTTGGAGTTCATATTCTTTCACAACTTCAAGAAATTCTTCATGGCAGGAAGTTAGCAATTATGAGAAGTAATTACATAGTCAGTGTTGTCTTTTCTGCATTAACTTAATACAGTGTCTTTTTATAATGAAAAYGAGATTGCTGAAAGCATACACTCATGTTTATAAGATACTATCAAATATAGTGGCAAATCATTTTGTAACAGAATGCACTTTGTTATCAGGTATTGCAATGGAGTAGAACATTCCCTGCCTTGAACAGATTAAAAAGACTGTAAGCATTACTTGAACTGTGAAAGCATTTTGAAGAAAATAGAATGTGGGATCTGTATGAACTAGAAGATTTTCCAGCTGTGCCACAGCGGTTTTTTTCTTAGCACTTAAGCTCTAGTTGTTTAAAAAGTAATGTTACCAGTGTATGCAATTTTGATTATGGAGTCTGTTTCAAGGATCAAATGGAAATTAATTGTTAAATAGTTTTGAAGGGGGGTAGGTGCTGAAATAAGCTTGTAGTTTTGAAGTGACTGGTTCATGTACAGTGTATGTAATCTGAAAAAGTCCATTCARTTCAAAGGTGGAAGCCTGCAAGACTTGACTGTAGCTGTTAAAGGGATATTAAATAAATCTAATATTTCCTTTGTAACCTCATACACATTCAGCTTGCAARCTGGGAGTAAAGACAGCTACTGAGGGAAGAGTATCTGTAAGAGCAATCTCTGAGATAGAGGAGAATGGCAAAGAGTAATAGAGAAAGGGAAAAGGTAAGGAAAAAATCATCACTTCTGGATAGGTTCTATCTGCCAGGCTTAAACAAAAAAATTGCATTTGAGCAACCATACTGAGACAAGGAGGAAGATGAAAGAGAAGCCTATATAACCAAAACAAGTGTTGGAACAGGATCTGACCATACACATAGTTTGCTATGCAGTTTTGTAATGACTYGTTAATAATATGTATTCCATACATCCTGTTTTCTYACAAACGTGTTTTGCTTTTGCCCTKAGGATGCTCTGTAGGTGGACTTCAGTAAGACTTGTGTTAAGGGCCCATCAGTCCAAGAGCTGGGGCTGCTCTAGCAGAGGGAGAGAGCCCTGGTCGCCAGTAGGGAGCACTRTGCACTGCTGGCCCGTGGAAGAGCCTGTGTTGCGGGAAGTGATGGAGGAGGCAGGCAGCGAGGCGCAGCAGCRTTGAGAGCAGTGACTAGTGCTAGAGTGACAATAGCAGCACCTGGGCAAGCAGAATTGGAGGAGTCGAGCCACTGCATCCGAAAGGTATTTAGCCTCAGTTTACATCGATGGCACACTGATAGGGTATTCTTGAGTAAGAAGGGATTTGAAATAGGGTAGGACATGGTTTAGAAAGACTAGGATTGCAGAATAGTTTGTGGGGTGGCTTCTTATTGTATGAGTGGAAGTTGGGGATGAGGAGGAATGAAATAAAAGTAGTTTAGGTGAGAAGCTTAGTTGAGAGGAGGACTGCAGGACAATCCAGATGGCTTTTTAAAAAGTGCTTAACAAGAATTGTGGCCATGGCACTCTAGGCTTCGAACACACAAGTTTGGACAGCTTCAGGTAGGCAATGACAGTGATTTTGGWTTTTTTTTTGCATCCTGGAAAAATCTTTCGAATTTGGTGCAAAAATAGCCTCTTCTTTTTGTCTACCATGCTAAAGAATCAGTTGACTARCCATAATCATAAGGAAATTGTAGGGTACAGAGCTCAAACAGATCTGTTTTTCCCTGTTATTGTTTATATTTTGCACTGCTGACAGAACTGACTATTATGATGAAGAAAATTAGAAGCTATTGACATGGGTTAGTCACTTACAAGAGTAACTCTTAGCATCACATCTCCAAGTCCTATATTATTATAATAGACAACTGGGTACGTTTCTCTAGTGTAGTAGTTGTCTAATAATAGCAGCAAAGTATTGTCCTGAAAAAAGGCGTTTTGAAGAAAGGAATTGATATGTTCTTTCTCATTGATGAACAGAATCCATCCTTCAAAAACATAAGGTTGTGTTTTACCTAAAGGCAGAAAGCAAAGGAAAAYATCTTTTCTTAAAAACTTATTTAAAAACATTCTCATACAATTGGAAWAGCACGTTGCTTGCTTCAGAAATACTGGCAGCATGCTCCAGACCAAGCCAAAAGATAATGAGACCCCTGGAGCTATTACTGAGAARCTTTCAAATGTTAATGGAAAAGCTAATGCTGGTGTACCACAAGAAAGGTGTGCCATAAGAAAATAGAAAAATGCCTTTTCTGAATACCTTTTAGTTTATTTATCATCTTAAAATGTCTTACAAAATAAGGTGAAAATGAAATAAATTGCTATGGTTTTGAGCTACAGGTAATTCATTTTGTCATGTTGGGATTTTGCCTCAGCTCCTATGTGSAAAAAAATGCTGTTCTGTTTTAACAGCAAGAATTTGCAAGTTTCATAGRGTTCCTATGTAAGCAAGTAATAAAGAACCAGAGAAAAAGAAGGGGAGGAAGGAAGAGTTTCTACTTACACAGGGCAGAAGAAACCCAGATACCKCTGGCTTAAATTGCTCTTTTTCCTGTATTTCCATAATACAGTTTTTGCATTTTTACACTGTTTATTCAGGTATTTTTATTTTCTGTCTGTCTCTAAGGATCCGCTTATCCACTTCTTGTATCGTAGTCTTATATAATTATAGTTATACTCTTATATATTTTTAGTCTTAGAATTATTTGCTGTTTCAGTTATCCTTCATTTTAAGATGTTCATTTTAATTTTTACTTAATCCTATGATGTTTAAAGTCTATGCCTTAAATATTTTGTATAGTCACTTTTTTTTATTGATGGGAAAGTCAGTTAATTCTTTTGTAGGGTTGTTGAAATTTGTCAATGATTAAATCTTTGCAATTGGAATACTGATTTGGTTAATGTGTACATATCTTGTTTTGTAAATGTCTTTGCCTTTTGTCTGCCACATTTTGTAGCAGAGTCTTGATCTATGTGGTTTGCAATCAGCTATATAGACTCATCATCCTTCTTTTCTTAATTGTATAAATGTTCTTTCTAGGGTAAGCATTTTTCCTGGTTTATAAGAYCTCCTAACTTCATGATCCTTACATATTGTTTTCAATTTTGTTTTGCAATGATTTTATTTTATTTTTAAGCTGTTTCATACTTTTATTGTTTAGTAAATAATGCAAGTGGAGTATCTCTTCATTAAAGGTGGTTAGAAAATTACATACCATCTTACTCCCCCCCTCACCCCTTTTCTGAAGTTCTTTTTTCATTATGTTATTTGGGGGGGGGGGATAGAAATGGTGAATGGATAACTGAAAAGCTATTTTCTTTGTTTTAATTTTACATTTGATGCTAAAAATCAGGTAGTTTGAGAGTTAATCTTTTAAGTCAAGTCAAAATAATGCAGTAAAAATATCTCCCAGCTCAAAAGAATAAAAAAACTGTTTTGTTTTTTCACCTAGTAAGTGCTAAACAGGCTATTTTTCATATTTAAAAGTAAGGGAGAAAAATTTCATTTTTAAATTGCCTCATTTGAAAAAGAAAAAAATTTGTTTCGGTTTAAACCCTTTTTTTTTTCTGCTAGAAAGACTTCTGTCAAAAAAATTCCAAACAATTTCATTAATAACCATTTGTGGAATGAGGACAACATTCCATGAATATTAGTTGTAGGACAAGTAACATTAACCAGATTTTCTGGTTTTAGAAACTGTAGGGAAGGAGCTTAGTCTTTAATAAGCCACTACTTGTCTATTTTAAATTTCTCTTACCCATGCAAATTAAGAGGAAGGCAGAGCTGTTTGTTTACGTCCTGTGGGCCYTCTGCTTATAGCAGCAACACCATAAAGTCAGTTCATCTCAAGTTATTTTTGCTTTATAAGCTTTGCCATTTCTCTCCCTGGTTTTAGATCTAGACGGATTCAATAACAGCAAAGAAATTTTTGGCTCCTGGTAATCAATGAAAATAATTTGCCATTGGATCCATTTATTCTTTTTCATCTTAAATGTGGTGGTTTGGCTCTGGCTAACAGCCAAGAACTCACTGAGCTGCTCACTCCCTTCCTTCCCCAAGGATATGAGGAAAAATTAGTAAGAATGCGAGTGAGAAAAGTGGTGGTGAAATAAAGACATGAAAATCCCTGTCATAGGCAAAACCACTTGGGGAATACAAGATAATGTATTGATAGGTAGCATAAATATTTAACTGCTTGGAGTATTGGGAAACAAAACAAAACACAAAAAAAAGGACAAACATTTAATCTTACAGGAAAACCAGTTTTCCTCCCACTTTCCCAGGTTCATCTTTGGATTCCTCTCCTTCACTTTCCTAGTCTCCACACCTTCACTCCAGACATCTCCTCCTGCTGAGTTACTGCTGCAGGTTGTGCACAGTCCCTTCAAAGAGGCACTGCGTGGGGGTGGCTCGCAAGGCTGTATTCAGTATTCAGTGCTTGCCTGTTTCCCTATTCTACTCCTTGTTGCTCCCTGGGCCACAGTGCCTTTGGCCATGTTGCTGATCCAGTGTGGGATGCTTCCAACTGCTCTGGCCTTTCTGTTCTTTCCTCTTCTTCCTCCTCTCCCACTGCTCCTCACAGCCTTCTCTCTCTGTTCTTCCCCTCCCGCCCCCACCCCCCCGTATTTTTGCCCTTTCTTAAATGTGTTTCCCTAAGGGCTCACCTGTGATCTGCAGTGGGTCCATTGCAGAGCTGGCTGGAACTGACTGTGTTCAGCACAGAGCAGGTCCTGATCTGTCCTCACAGAGACATCCCCTGGAGTGCTCCTCCACTGTCAAAACAACCTACCTCTTCTTCTACCTCTTATTTGACTGGACGAACATGTGCATCACTGTTCCATGATTAGAATGAATGAATTTCCTGTGGTTGGATGGGAATCAGGAGAACATGTAAGATACTTGTACATGTGAGTGGTGTCATGACCATAATGGTCACTGTCCATGTGACTTGCTGAACAGTGCCCATGGACAGTAACAGACTTTTTCTTGCCATGTATCAGGAACCAAAGTGTTTTTTCTTCTGTGACAGGGACCTCATGAAGGATGGTGACAGGATCTAGTGATCACTGCTGAGTCACTGGTTGTCTTGGTTGCCTTGTGTGTGCTGCGTTTAGGAAGGTAGGCAGGGAGTAGAGGGGCTGAGCTCACAACCTGTTGGTTGGTCACCTCTGACAAGAGCTTCTTGATGTATCATCCTGCTTGAATAAATTCTGTTCTTTTAGAACTATTGCAAAATAAAGTTTCTTTTTCCAATCAGATTTGTGACTGTAACCTAAACACGTATTGGCTATAGCTGACTTCAGTTAGAGGATTACYGACATTCCTATAAAATAATCATTTTGGATCAATCGCTCTTGTCCCTCTTGATTTAGAGTAATGAAAGAATAAAGTATTTAAGATGGAATATTCATAATATTGCTATACAGTCTGGAAAGGAAAAATACCTAAATGAATCCCTTGCAGGAAAATTTCGCTACTAATACTCATGAGAAATCATCCCCAATTCTTAGATTTCTAGTAGGAATTACTACTTAGAGGATAAGAAATTGTTACACCAGTAAGGTTGATAGAGCACATCATACTAATTGGAAAACTTCATGTTTGTTTATGACAAAAGGGGTTTCTTTTCATATTTCATCCTGAGAGTATACAGGCAACCCATCATCAGGGTGGGATTTATTTCCTGTAACTATGATTTTTGTATAAATCTAGTTTAAACTAGGTTTTAAGGCTTTCTAGTCTGTGGAAAAAGGTCGTGAGCATCCCTTCCAAAATTTCTTTATACCAGTCTTAAGAAGAAACTCTTAAGGTACCTGTATCTTCCTGTATTACTTAAAAAGAAAGCTTAACTACTTAGCTCAGACTAAATGCCAAACTTAAAGATGAATAAATTCACATGGATTGGTTTGCACCRTGAATGCCTATTTGCTGTGGGCCCTATAGGTACTTAAATTCTACGTGAGTAAAATTACTATTGGTCAAATTTAGCCTTGTCTTAAATTTTCTGTCTGGTACAATTGGCAATATTGAGAGTCCTGAAGTGTTATCATAATGAAGGTATAAATAGCAATAGAACTGGAATAAAAATAACAACTCTTTGAAAACAAACTAATTMAAATGCCTTTTTTCTTTAAATGAAGCCTCATTTTGGAAATAGCATAACATATTGGGTCATTTTGTTGATGTGTTACTTGCTAGCTTTGTAGCATTAAAAAAATTAACTGGCCATTTCCCTGCAATTTTCTCTTGTAAACCACCCTGTCTAGAAAAGTGATTGTAGGTAGAAGAATATGTTATAAAATCCAAGGCATTGATCTTGACAGACTCCAGAGGATTCCATGTCAAAGATAGTCATTTCACTCAACATCTGTGTATATTAAAAAAACCCTGATTCAACATCTTTCAAAACTATTAAGTAAGCTAAATATCATGGCTGAGTTTAGCTAAGCTCTCAAAGTAGGTAAGAAAGACTTCTTGTAATTGTTTTGGATACTTATGTCTAGTCTCCAGGAAGTGGCATGACATAGTCACTAGTAGTTACTCATGATTGGCTTTT
>QVAJ01000012.1:5154481-5186992 GCA_003546035.1 Mixornis gularis
ACGTGAGGAGCGGCTGAGATCACTTGGTTTGTTCATCCTGGAGAAGGGGAGACAGAGGGGAGACCTCATTGTGGTTACAACTTCCTTGTGAGGGGAAGATAAGGAGCAGACACTGATCTCTTCTCTCTGGTGATCAGTGACAGARCTCAAGAGAATGGCCTGAAGCTGTGTCAGGGGAGGTTTATGTTGGATAATAGAAAAGGTTCTTCACAAAGAGGGTAGTTGAGCATTGGAACAGGCTCCCCAAGGAAATGGTCAGAGCGCCAAGCCTGATAGAGTTCAAGATGTGTTTGGATAATACTTTTGGGCACATGGTGTGACTCTTGGGGATGTGCTGTGCGGGACCAGGAGTTGGACTTTGATGATCCTTGTAGGTCTCCAACTTAGGATATGTTGTAGTTATATGACAGCCATATCTTGAGTTACCAGTTATCCTGACTAAAAGAAAGAAAAAAAAAGAAAAAAAAAGAAAGAAAAAAAAAAAAAAAATGGACAACTCTTTGACCAGGATTTTTTAATGCAGAAAATTAAAACTTAAAAGAAGTGTTTGGTGAAACAGTGTATCTGGGGCTTTTCTTTCATTCATTTGTTCTTACATATTTATACTTCAGGTTTTTTAAATTCTAATAGAAAATATGTACTAGAATTCCAAAAATACAATTTGGAGATATGTAGAAAGAGTAGGACCTGTGTATGTGCCCCCACATACATGTGTATATGTGCATATTGACACATCTGTGTGTGAAKGTATGCATATCTATAGGTTCCTATACAGTGATTAAAGTATTGTAGGTTGAAATAGGATAGGTGAAATACAAATTCTTATGTGGCTGTGGTTGTAGATTAMCCACCTCTTTAATTTATCAATTTAATTCAATTTATCAGCCACCTTAAAAAGGAGGAAGCTRGTTTTAGCTTTTAATATTATTATATCATGGAGAAAGTGAAGCAGATGTTGAAACTTGTACTTATTTGCCCCACATGCAAAAAAGAAGGAAAAATGTTGCCAGATGAATGTGAAACACAGGCCTTCAAAGCTGATGCCTGCTGAAGGAACATTTAAAGAGTGCTATGGAAGTAAGAAAATAAAATCTAATTGTTTCAATGCAAAAAAACAGACCAAATCAAAAATTAATTAATTAAAAATACACTGTAACCAATCCATGAAGGTTAAAAGATCCATGGAGAGATACTCATTACGACATTCTCCTCTCCAAAATGCCTTTAATGCTGACTGCTAAAAGCTAAAAGTGTGTGCTAGTGAATGAATTTTTTTGCCAGTTTTTTTTTTTTTATTTTGATCTTTTCTTAAGCATTTGAATTGGCTCTGGACAGAGAGGAAGCATAAGTTAGCTGGAAGCTTCATTTGATTTTGTGTTACCATTTTTGTGTTAGATCTACACATGCCTGTATTTTCACCAGGAGAAACCCTGGTGTAAAGCAGCAGGCCCTCAGCATTCTCAGAGCTTCATTCTTCTCACAGCCTTCCCTTTTAGCTCCTTTGAATTTCTTTGCTGTTGTCTGTTCCACTCAATTTCAACCATCTGATTTTTCTTGCTTTCTTTGCACATCCTTTCAAGACACATGAAAATCTGCTGCAGAAAGAGTACACCAGAGAAATCATAGTTGTTTGGATTATTTTTTTCCCTGTTTCCTTGTTGATTTCACTTCAGGGACATGGTATCAGATGAAGGCAAATAGCTCAATGTGTGGCAGTATCTACAGATACTCCTTCAGAGTAGAGAAGTATCYAGCAGTATTATATCAGAGACAACCTTCAATAACTCTACTTTTGACTGATTTACAAAATGAGAAATGCAGGTATCAAATGAAGCTACCTTCTGCAGGTCTTGCAACTCTCTGCATAATGTTACCAGTGTGTAATGTCCCTTTTTTCAACATGTTCATTGCCATTGGCCTTTGAGACCTTTGCAGTCTGAACATAAGAGTAGGAACATAAGATGTGGCAGCAGTTTTCTCCTATCCTCTTGGGTCAATTTGGGTGTTAATTGTTCCCTTGCAATGCATGGGAAGCAAATCATGTTTGTTTATSCTTTCAGAGAAGAAAGGTAAATCTGCACCATGGTAGGGGCTATACAGTTTCATTAGTATGGTTATTTGATGAAGGATGAGTTAGATGCATCCTATGCAGAAATGCATTTACTCTTTTAGACTTACAGTTTGTGTATTTATTTTCCATGTCTGAAGTGAAGTAGATTGCTTCCCATGGGATAAACAAGGTAATGATATACTGCAGTGATGAGGCTGGGATCTTTAGAAGCTTCTGGCTGAAGTCTAAGTCAGAACTATTGTCACCAAAATGTTTATAAAGTGTACCTTAAGCAGTAAAGAATAGCTAATATACTTATTAGTATTTTATTTGTATGTGAACTAGCACTAAAAGAGTTAAAGCCCTCTTTGCACCTATACTTTCTGACAGAACAGCAATAATGAATYTGGGAATCAGAAGTCCCAGTCTGTTTTGGTTGATCCCTACTATTTTTGATCTCTTCTCACTTGTGTTAGTCCCAAATCTTATATTCCCAGGTTCTTTCCAATCAGTTCTCCTCATTAACTATAATCATAACTCCTCAGCTCTTTCCTCCCAGACATTCCCAGTTCTCTCTCATCTCTGTTCCTCGGTTTTGTTTYCCTGTTCATTGTCATCCCTTCCAGTTTCTTTATTCTTCTACCATTTCTCATTTCTTTCTGCAATTCTCATTTCATCTGGTTCTCAACTTCCATTCTTGCTATTAAAGTCAAAGTAAACTCTTCTAGTTCTGCCTATTTTGTCTCCTCTAAAATAATTTTACCCACCTCATTTCTTTGTGAATCTTTCTCCCTTGATGTCTAGTCTCTTTGTAGCAGGTCTTTCAGTTTTGACTTATCTTCTTTCCAGTTACTTTTATCTACCATGACTCATTGATTTACACTATTTTTCTTTCTTGACTGGCCAGCCCCATTCTCTCTGGAAATTATTGTCTCTACCTCCTTTTTCCACTCTTTCACTTACAAATTTCTACCTTAGCCCTGGTTTCTTCCACTTCTTGTCCAAGAATAATGCAGAGTGCAGGTGTGACTCATGCCTCACCTGCATTTGAAAAAGGCTGCCTGCGTCCAGAAAAGATGGGAATCTTACTAAGAGACAGAAGAGAGTCTCTGTTCTTTTTGATGTGTATGTCTGGCACAGTCCATTACAGCTTGAAGGCACTCCGTTTCAGCCAGGGCATGGTCAGTGCAGTTTAACACAGRGATATGACGAGTTCTGATTAAAGTAAAATAGCATTCATATCATGTGTCTGCAAATACTCTGCTTTTACCGTAAAAGTGTATAATGGTGTGTTGAATTGTGTACAATACATCCTTCTTCCTGTTTTAGGTTGGATATGGCATGAGCATTGTTTATAGAAGATTGTGATATAATTTTTTTTTATTGATTTTGCTATCGACCCTGGTATTTATAATGTTTGTGAAGAGCCTTTTCTTAAACACTCCTTACAATAATTTCATAGTGCATCTCTTCACCCTCTTTCCATAATATTTATTCCTTTCCAGAAACTTCAGCTGTTTTTTTTCCCCATTGTTGAAGAGAAATTCAGTCATTTACTTCATTAGTGGAATTGATTAACTTTTTTTTTCTGCAATGAGCCTTGGAGGTTTTGGTCCTAAATGATTTCAGTTTCTGTGTTCCTCAAATAACATTTGTAGCTAGAAAAAACAAAACAAAAACAAAGACAAACCACCACCACCACCAAAAAAAAAAACAAACATAACCCAAAAAAACCATGTTAGCTGTTATGATATATTTCTATATGGTGCATATATATATGCAAAATTGCCACTGAGGTTGTACCTAGTTCTTTATTTGTCTTTATCTAAAGGCTTTAAGGAAAAATTAGCCATATACTAAAATATGCATTTTAATTTTTAAGAAGTATGAGAGAGAAAATGTTTTGAAAAAACTTTCAAGAAAAGAAAATGCCAACTAAAATTATTCAATCWTTCTTTTTCTCTTTTACTTTGCAAAGTGTAATAATAAGAATAAATTAGATCAACAATCTATTCATTATATTKTCCACCTGTTCTTACACACCAGGAAGAAGATGGAGCTCCTTTTACTTCTAATAATTTGCCAGTGTGCCATAAACAGTATCAAAACACACAGTGTTTCAAAACCCAATATAGTTTTACTGATGGCTGATGATCTTGGTATTGGAGATCTGGGATGTTATGGGAACAGAACCTTAAGGTAGGATGATAATTTGGTGGAGTTTTACCTTTATATTTAGTTTTCAATGGATGTTTAAAATTAAAAAATGCCAGAACATTCAGAGGTTTGATTAGTTTTTTTTTTTTAAATGAGTAACCAAAGTTAATAACTTTTCCAGAGATGTGAATATTCAATCCTTATTTTTTTTTTTTTGTTTGACCAAAGACTTAGCTAATGCATTTATCCTGCTGAAAAGTGGCCTTATAAGCAGAGGATTGAGCAACCAACCTAATAAGGGTAGCTCTAGAGAACTAAAGTATAATCAACAATTTTCTTCTACAATACACATGATACAAGTACTATGAATTRAGCAGTTTTGAAGCACTCAGAATGATTTGGGACAAGCTTGTCATTAACTAGTTGGAAATAAAGAGCTGATATTGCTGATATTTGCCATTAATTTATCTTCATACAGTAGTAAATATAATAATTAAAACAAATGTTAATATACTTGAGTAATGCATCAATGTGCCCTGGGGTGTTTCTTGCTACCAGCTTAGATGTGATGRTTGTGTAAACAGAGCAAATGATATCTAACCATTGTGTTTCAGTGGTGCAAAGTCTTTGGCAAATTCAGACTAAAAGCACTGTTCTGTCAAATGTTAAATGCTCTTGTTTCTGCTGATGTTACTTAGAAATAAAATCTTCTCATAACTCAGAAAAAAATAAAAACCGAGTTAMGGCTTCTGGTTTTAAACAGGGAAAAATATGTACAACACTGATGCTTGGATCACTTCCCTCACAGGCACCATAAATACCCCAAGATCTATATTCTCTGCTGGGASAAGTTGGAATTAGATTTTTAGAATATGATGAATTTTCATCTTACTGATTGTTATCAGTAGGTGACTTTACAGATAAAAAATAATTCCATTGGAAAATTAATGTTTCTAACTATTCAGACTTAGATGCTGGGGGCACTAGTGTGCCTTGAGGTCATGGTCATTAATCTCCTGGGTCAGAGATCTATTAGAGCATGCTGGAACTGCTGGCCAGTCTGCATTAGTAATTTTTATCTGTAGAACCAAGGACACAGGATTTCTTCCTGCAGGAACCAATTTTAATCTGCATGATGAGCCAGGTCACAGACAAGTTTCCCATACAGATATGGAAGCTAGGTTGTACCCCTGGGTCTAATATAGCAGACATAGTCATGTCAGAYATGTAGATATTGTTGGTATAGAACGTAACACAGAGTCATAATCATTTGAATCTCTCCTAACAGCTTATAGCACCACACTACATTATCTCTACCCCAAAAAGCTTTTGGTGAGAGACAGAAGAGACACCAGGTTAGGAGTAAGGAAGCACAACCTTTCTCTAGTCTCTCTTGCCCTCATTACTGAAGCAAAAAGGTTGAAAAATTACAATTTTGGTCAAGGAACACATTAAAAAGTGTTGCAGTACTGTATGTCCAGATGTTGCAGTTTAACACTGGCCATGAAKAGTAAAAGAAAATGGGGAAAAAGATTTTTGCTGCAATGTTACAGTATTTTCGTTCACTATTGACACATCATGTAAAAATGTTTGATGTGATAGTATTTGGAATTGAAGCCCACTACACTTTTGATAATTCACATACRGTAAATTTTAACTGGATTTTCCTGATAGTTTTTGCCTCAGATGCCTTGTTCTTACCATGCCTGTATCCAAATAATCATCTTTRTGTACTTTTTTTCACCTGGTTGTGTTTTTCCAGAACCCGTAATATTGACAGGCTAGCAGAAGAAGGGGTGACTCTTACTCAGCATATAGCAGCATCCCCACTTTGTACTCCAAGCAGGGCAGCTTTTCTGACAGGGAGATATCCTRTAAGATCAGGTAAAATTCCATCACTTTATTTACATATAAATATAATATTTTGTTTACAGTAAACTGTATACAGGGTTTTTGTCTGGCCTTTCYTGATTTGTTTACCATTACCAGGTTAAGTAATGGTAAATGATCATCCTTTCAGTGACTGATCAAGCTCAACAGAGTTGGTCTACATTTGAAATATTTCATATGTATGGGGAAATTTCACATTTCAGAAGAGTTGACACAAAGGTAAAGTTTTTTTAGTGAATATATTTTTTTTTTTTTTGTTTAAATATTGACAAAGCAATCTGACTGTGGTTATTTAATGCCAGCCATGTCCTGGACTGCATCAGGCCCAGCATCGCCAGCCAGGCAAGGGAGGGGATTGTCCTGGACTGCTCTGTGCTGGGGTGGCCTCACCTCCAGTGCTGTGTGCATCAAACCTGACAGAGTTTAAAGAGTGTTTGGAAAATACTCTGGGGCACATGGCATGACTCATGGGGATGTCCTGTGCAGGGCTGGATGTTGAATTCAATGATCCCTGTAGGTCCCTTSCAACTAAGCATATCTTACGATTCTCTGTGATTCTGTAAAATTCCTCCACTGTTCAATGACCCCAGGCTCTTTGCCTGCCTCCACAGTCACATTCAGGCAGCTCCCACTGCGTTGGTGGGCAGCCCAAATACTGAATGCCACAGAGATGCATCTAGAAAGACTCAGTGGAAGAACCCAATGTAAATACTACTTCTCAGACGTTTCTATTTCTACTAAACCTTTTTGTTTAGACAAATTGTTGGGTTTGTGTTTTGGTTTTCTTTTTTTTTTTGCATAGGGGAGGTAGGGGCAGGACAGTTCATTAAGGTACTCAAGTTCCCCTCAAAACTGGAAAGAAGAGAGCAAAAAATCTCTCATCTATTTGAAGTGTTATTTTTGTTCCAAATCTACCCATACACAGTGTTAAGTGTCCTGTGAATACTTGCCTTTAATTTTTCTTACTTTTAAAGTACCTGATCCAAAGCCTATTTGAGTCAATGAAGATCTAGTCTGTTTATTTTAGTGTGCTGGGTCTGAGCCTTTCAGTGCTTAGCCATGCAACTTTAACATTCCCTTAACATCATTTTTAGCAAGGATCATTATACATTAATCAGATCACTTGTTCATTAGTGATAAAACATCCTGTCCTTGCTTCTGGGAATGAAAGCAAAGCAAGACTCTGGAGCCTACTTGATACATTCTTGCTCGCTCAAATCAAGTAACAAGCTTCTGCAAAAGTGCCAGCTAATATAACTTGCTAAATTTTCCATTACATTCATCTGCAAAGGAAAATTTTATATACCTGTTAAAGATATAGTGCTATTAATATTTACGGTAGGTAAAGTCACAGGTCACTCTCCATTATGTTCCTTGTTCTTATTTCTGAAAAAAATTAGCACTTGAACTAATTTTTTTCTTCACTGATCTGCTCTCAAACATACTTAATCATTTCCATGTAGGTACAAAAATTGAACTTTGTCTTACTCAAGTTACAAAATTTCTAAATATGGATTGCTTCCAAATATCAGTGAAGAACTAGTAAAGGCTTATTATAGAGGACACTAGAATCATGATGTGGAAAAAATGTTAGAAATATAAAACTCCTGCTAGTAGAGCTGAAGAAAAAGATTCCAAAATTTAGTATTAGATGAGACAGAAGCTCAGAGAAAGGTAATGATGAAAAAAAGACAAACAAATCATGCTTCTGTTCTTTCATTCTGATAACTTAACAGAATTACACTGATTTCAGTTACAAGAGCTTGAAATATGTAAAAATAAATATCAATTAAAAATATAGATAAAGATAAGACTAAAGCTATCAGAAGCATTGATCAGCAAAACTACATGGGATGAAAAACTGAAGTCAACATTTGAAGGGTAGGTTGAGGTCCTTTAATAGACCAGTCTAACAAGTTTTTCTCGTGTAACCACAAGGGATACCTGAGGGAGGATTCTGGTTGTCTACATCAGTCATGTARCTTGGGCACTGTAATCATCCAGTTGCATAATTTAAGCTTCCTGAAGATACATCTGCACAGATTTGCATAGATATTCTCTGTTCTTACTGTCTATTTTCAGCGTCGGCTCTCATCTGGAATCCTAGTAATCTAATTTTCATGAACCTGAGCTCTCAAGTTCCTCATCCTGAGAGCAGTTTATAAACTTTTTGTTTCACAGACTCTTAGTATATAGAAATGACTGTGCCTTATTTAGATGTTGTCTTGTTAGCCAGCACCTGATGCTCCTTTAGTGTGCTCACTCTGTGTGCTTTGGATAATGTGTCTTCATGCTGCTGGARCACCCCATCAATGCTGACAGCTCAAGCCGTTCTATTTACAGGATCAGATTCTCTCTTGCTCCGTCTGACCTCATGATATTTACATGCCCAGCAGTAAGACTGCCCTATTTCAATATGCCTTCTCTCAAAAAACCTTARAGGCTTATAGAAAAACACATATGAGGACAGGGAAAATTCTCAAAGTAGAACTTGGGAATGATCTCACTTCCTTCTCATCTTCCTTCCCTCYCTATGTACAAGAAAAATAAATTATGCAAGCTCAACTTCTTAAAATTTTGCTATACCTTAGAAAATCTACTGAAGGGGCTGCAGCTGTTTATGTGATGGCTGGCCCCATGGTTATAAGCTCAGAATTTTTTTCTCTATGTCTCAGTTTCTGGTATCAATACAGAAAAGACCTCACTTGGCTAAATGATCGTATTTTGCGACACTTAGCGTCTGATTGTAGTATGTCATTTGAGTGATACCACCTAAGGCAAAAAAGGGGAAGCAGAGCTAATGAATGGAAATCCTTTCTTTGCATTATCCTGGTCTCATTCATTTTTATTGTATTTAGGAATGGCTGCCTTCTCACGAGTTGGTGTCTTCTTATTTTCTGCCTCTTCTGGGGGACTTCCTTCTGAAGAAATAACCTTTTCCAAACTCCTGAAGCAGAAAGGTTATGCAACAGCTCTAATAGGTAAAATTGCGGACATGCACAGTTTTCTTTCATTTCAATTTGAAGAACATTAGCTTCCCATATTGGCTTTTAAGGGCCTGCGTTAAGCTTTTCTCCCTTATAGCAAAATTAATTTATTTTTCTGGAATAAAGCTGAGCACATTCCCATGCYTATGTGAAACACTAGTCAGGTAAGTATGTCTAATTCGTTTGTGTTTTATAGCCTCTTTTTGCAAGGTACTGAACAAACATGATGAACAAACTGAAAAGTAGTCAAGCTCTTGAAAAGTTTTCAGTATAAATAGGAGTTTGATTACATCAGAGAGACAATGAGGGATTGATCACAGGGTACAAGTCAGCACTGTGGTTGTTTTCATTTCACCAGTGTTCAAATTCCCATAAAGTAAATAACGTTGTACCTGAGGTACCATCTTAGTCATCAGACAGAAATGGGCGTTTCTAGGAAATTTTTTCTTATTATTTGGTAGATATTTAATATTAAAATGTTTCTCATTATAAAAATAGTTCAGACAACTGATCACAGCATAAATATCCAGCAATGGGCAAAAGAAATCATACTAGATTAATGTTAAATAGAATTGGAGTTAATATTATAAAAGTATAACGTTAAAGGTTTCTGAATTCATTTTCTTAATTTGGCCGCTGACTTATTCTACATTGCTTATATTTTAGAAGATTTTTGTGAAGCTCAACTTGTATTACAAAATRTGTTTCTGTACTGGAATTGCCAGTAAGTAATTGTGCAGAGAACATTATACTGGAATATTACTAAATTAATTTAGATGAAGGATGCACGCAATTTGTTTTTTAAATGAAACAGAAACTTGCAATTTCGAGAGTAATTTTTGTTTAAAAAACCAGCTTATTTAGCAAGGCTAGCAATCATGCCACTGTTCAAAAAAAGTCTGTATTATGTAGGTAAACCAGTGTCAGTGTTCTAACTAAAAATCCTACTTAGCTACACCCCAGCCTTATAAAGCATAAAATACCATGATGTCCTGGAAGAATAAAAATAGAAAACCAGAAATTCTTATCAGAAATTTATTTAGTGTAGGTGTATTGGAGCTGTAGTACAAAAAAGCCGTTCATAATTTGTCATGTTCCTTGTAGACTTAATTCCTATTTCTCCATGTTCAATTAAAGATTGACTTTTTTCTGTTTGTAGCAAGCACAGTAATACTACTCATTTTCTGGGACTGACCCAGTTAATGTTCTTTTTTTAACTACTTTGGCTGCAACATGACAGCTTGCCACTTAGATCTCCAGAAGTTATCTCCATGATGCTTAATGAACAATCCTTCCAAGTGGCCTGAATGATAGCTATGAGACCATAAAATGTAATATTACCATATCCTTAGAGTATCATGAAGGTTTCCAAAAATCAAGAAGTGCATTAAAATTAGGCATAAAGCATATGTAAATGACAGAAAGAAAAATTATGTAGATTTGAAGACTAGATAGCCAGTCTGATTCACAACCAGTCCATTTTCTGCTTTTGCTGGTATTCTTATCACATCATATTGGTCTAGGTAGGGGAGTTTTTGCTTGGTTCAGTCTAACTCAGCAATTCCCAAACATTTAATTGTCAAATCATGCACCAGTGATGGATTGGCATGAGGATAATTTGAAGTCTTTCTGTTCCTCAAGCCTGTAGCATCATTTCTATTTTATTTTTTTTTTGCCAATCTCCTCTCTGAGGACATTATTTTTCTTCCCTAGGTGTATTTTTGTTTATTTTTTTTAATTTTTTTTCTCCTCTGAATATATGCTTTCTTTTGTTTGATATGTCCCAAAATATATTTTAGCTATAAATCTACTTTATGTATACACTTTTCTACCTCATTGTTTTCCCCTGTGACAAGAAGGCGACAACAAATAGATCTGTCAGGAAAGCACACAATCAGATCTGSAACAAAACAGATGCATAGAATACATATTTCACCAGTGGGAAGAAATGCTGATGTTTTGTTGCAGATAGCTATTCATAATGCAAAAATTCTCCTTAAATCATAGATAATATTTTAACAATGGGTATACTCAATTACAGTTGAGTAAAGGTTAATTTTTCCTCACTATTGCTATGCAGTGTGTTGTCCAGCATCCAGAGAAGTTTAAAATCCACCTATGTATCTTATCTCCAAAGCTAAAATACTAATTGATAACTGGTATTTATTTCTTTTAGAATGATGTATTGTAATGTTTGGGCACATCACAGTAGTAAGGTGTCCAATTCAAGATTGAATGAATCTATGGAGTGGAYTTAATACAGCAGTTATTCATAAAACAGCTTAAAATCTCTCCATGCTAATTCCATACACACATACACATTTATAATTTTTGCTATGTACTTCAAAGAAATAAATTTCCTTAAGAAARTAAAATATTTCTGTTTGCATCTCATTCCACATCTTGTATCTTGTCATTTATCTGAAAAGCACAAAATCATTCCAAAAGAAATATATCATTGTATAAAAATCAGTCTTCATATTGCTTCCTTTTCCACTACCTGATGGAAAAATACAGGGGAAACATGAATTTCTGTAGTGTCCTTAGGATTCTGCATTCTGAGAAATGGAGTTTCAAGTGAAATTTCTTGGCTGAATAGGACTTGTCTCTCACTTCCCCTTGYCTTTCATTGCATTGCTTTGTCTCTGCAGAAATCTTAATAGTGTCTGACGGAGAGGGAAAAAGGCCTAGGTCTCAAATTATTACAGTACTCGTAATTTACAATTAACAGCATAAATTTTACTCAAAAGCTTGGTAGAATCTGCTGAAATGCTTATGATGCTTGTGTGAAGTGTCCGTTCTATGAAGCATCACTTGGCAAAGAGATGAGAGCRTTTTGCATTGCTCTCAGATTCAGAAGAGCCCCAGAATCTAAAGCACATTACTGTAATCTGTTCAAGCACTAGCTCAAGGCAGGGGTTATTGTCACAAGGAGTGAAACACAACATGTATTGTGGACCCMGTCATCACTTGCTTTTTCAGAGTAGTGCAGGATCTATCAAAACCTTCTACCTCCCTTAGCCATTTGAGAGYGGCAATTGTGTCATTCCGTCACAGCTGCCGATATAATTTGCACTCGGGCTTCTGTTGCTTWTCCTGATAACCTGATCTCTGCTTTGTTTGGCTTAAGTTGCTTCTCAACAAATCTTTTTCTGAGGCCCAAGTTCATCTTGACATTGAACAATTTGTTGTGCTTGCTAAAGCCCTTCTGATAAAAATAGGACCTATATTTCCCCCTGTCCTGATTTGTTATTGCAAGGTTTTCTATTCTGGCTTATAGTTGGRATCCATTTAAAAAAATCACTTCATATCATTATAATTGACCTTGAAGGTATACTTAATTTGTTAGAATTTCTTTTTCATATTTTCTTACTGAATTATTGGTGCTTTGAGATTAACATATAATAGCAAAAAAAATAAAACTAAAGCRTGATGATCATTTATGTACATGAGTATAAGCCTCTACCTTTAAATCACATATCTAACTTGATGACAGTTGTTTCATGCTCACTTTGTTTTACATCTGGCTTTATGATTTTTCTGTTAAGACACTCATCCAAACCTAAGAGAAAAATTCGAGCATTTTTTTTCTAAAATCTGCATCTTTGGGTTCTGGGAATGAAAATAATAGTTCCTAGCCTTACCTAGCCCTTTATAGCACCATTATAACTTCTGAAATTTCAGTACAATGGYGTGTACGGCTTGTTTTTTAATTGACCACAGTAATTTTCACTGGACCATGTCAGAAGTAGTGACAAGAACCATTCTGTTCACAAAAAGCAGGTGAGGGGCCATCTGACAGGGAAAAATTCTGATGGAATGAGAAGAGTGTAGAGGCCTTATTTCACTGGCACATAAGCAGACCTGAAAATGTTTTATACCTGCTTTGATGATATACAGAAGTTATTTTTAACTTAAGACCATTAAGAGACATATGAGAACAACTGGACTCAACTAAGCACTCAGATTCAAGATTTCTGCTTTTTCTCCRCCTTTGCTAAGAGATTAATTTAGGCATGTGTCATTCTCATCCTATACCTCAGTTCTGTTATTTGTGGAAGAGAAATAAGAACACCCAGATAATTTGCTAAATTAAAAAAAAAAGCAGAACAGATCCCCATGTTCACTCTCTTTGGTACTGCAGTACCTGTATTTGTCACAGCCAAAGGAAAAAGTGCAGGAGGAATATGCTGTTCTGGAGACCCAGGAGGAGATGTTCAGGACTGTTTGCATCAGGACTCCCTTAGAGATGTGTAAAAGCTGGGATGCTTTGGAAAGGGGGAGAATTCGGTATATGGGGTTTTTTTTCTGTTTTGCGTTTACTGCCATGTGTATTTTGAAGTCTCTGAAATAAATATTTCAAATTTCTTTGGGCTAAGTTCTGGGAATGAAGACTTACTGGGTTTGCAGATTTTCTTGTTTATCTCTTTTATGATCACAACCTCTGAATTATGCTGGTCATGTTTAGGTGTTTGAGTCAGAAAAATAAATAAACTTTGGCCCAGCAGTATATAATGTCTTCTGTTTTGTCAAGGCCAGCATGATTTTTTTAAATATTCAGCACATTTTCTGGCTGAGAGCAAAGAGCATGGTTCTATCCATAATATATCTCAATAAGCTTAACTGAATTTGAATTTTTTTAATAATTATGCATTTTGATTCAAATAACAGTGACCAATTAGGTCTGTTGTGCCAAGCAATACATAAGCATATGGTAAGAGGTTGTACCTGAGTCATAAAATGWATTACCTACATACTTACAATAATCAGCATGAATAGAGAATATATTAGTATAATGCAAATCAGGCTCAGTGGTTTCTTGTGTCAGACAGTGTCCAACATTATTGCAGAATTAGAGTGATTTTGTAGTGGGACAAAATGCTGTGAGAGATAGTATTTGATAGCAATTTACTGGTTACTGTTGTTTTTTATTTATATATATGAAATATATAAATGCAAAATAATTTGCATCTATATATATATATGTGCATTTTGAGGGATATTGGCAATTTCAGAGATTTTACAATCATTTAAATAATAAATGCTATAATAATTTCAAAATTCTTGATTTATTTTTTATTTGTTACTGGTTTTTTCCTTCTTCTTTTGTCTGTTGTTTTTTTTTTTTTAGCTGGTCAAATTATTTGCCAGAAAAATTTCAGAAAAGGTATTTTGTAATTCCATATTGGTTCTTCCTCTTCAATAAGTAGCTGCTGCAAAGCAGTAGCATAACAGTTGTCATTTTCTTATGACAACTACACTTGCTTAATTTCCACAGTTAACTGTCTGTTAGGGCTCCGTTGCTCTTCAWTGACCTGCTAGCCCACTCAGAATTTAATGTTCTTCAGCAGCAGCCCTGCCATGCTATTTCAAACTGAGATGAAGAGGCAGACATTAAAAAAAAAAAAAAAAAAAAGACACAAAGAAAGTTTGAATAGAAAATAGGGATCCACACAATAAATGCTGGGAGCAGGGGGATATCAGTCAGATAGTGACGGTTTCATGTTTGAAATAATGCACATTGAAAGTAAGTTTGATGAATTTAACTGCAAAAATACTCCCTGTCCTTCTCTCTTTGTAGGAAAGTGGCATCTTGGGATGAACTGTGAAAGCAGTAATGACTTCTGTCACCACCCACTCAGTCATGGATTTGATYACTTTTATGGCCTTCCCGTGACCAATTTTAGAGACTGCAAACCTGGCCAAGGCAGCGTATTTTTAAAAGGGATTCAGAAAGACCTTGTCATCCCAATCCAAATTGCTGGAATTGCCCTTGTGTCTTTGGCAATAGTGCAGTACATTGGCCTTCTCAAAGTACCCTTCCAAGCATTGGGTTACTTCTTGTTAATAATCACAATTTCACTTGTGGTTTTGATTTTTTTCTTCTATCATTTTCGACACCTAAACTGCTTTTTAATGAGGGACCATCAGATTATCCAGCAGCCACTGTGCTATGAGAACCTTACTCAGAGGCTGACAAAGGAGGCCATGCACTTTATTGGAAGGTAGGTTTCCAACTGTGTTGTAATTTAATGTTGGCATTTCATARTGGCTTCTGAAAATTAGGAAAAGAAAAAAAAGTTGGTAGGCACAAGGAATATGTCATTATATATATGATCATGATTTTTTTTCCTTTCCACCTATGTATCCTGGTGATAAAGATGACTTGGTCAGAAAAAAATGACTGAAGTTAATCTTTTTGATAGGAATGACTGTTTGGTTTCCCCCTATCAAGTATGTAATTAATTTCTCTATAAAAAGGAAAACATTTGCATTTACAAGCTTCATATTTTTTTTTTWAATTTTAAAGTTTTTTAGGATTTTAATTCTTAAGAATTTCATGTAACTTGAAATATGAAAAATCTTTTGTGGTGTGACTTAATTCTGTGAAAGCTCAATGCAGAGTCATAATCCATTACTTTTCTGGAATGGGAAAATGTTCCTTGTCATTGAGTTGATGCATCATATGACCAATTTTTTAATATACTGGCATTTTAGATTACTCCACTTTTAAGACAGTAATTTTGAAAGGATTTGATTTTCAGAAATTAGGGTGCTCGCTTCTGCACCTTGGACAGAATAATCCCCTGCACCAGTACAGGCTGGGAGCTGAACTGTTGGAAGGCAGCTCTGTGGAGAAGAACCTGGGAGTCCTGGTGGACAACCATCTGTCCATGAGCCAGCAGTGTGCCCTGGTAGCCAAGATGGCCAATGGGATCCTGGGGGGCATTAGGAGGAGAATTGCCAGCAGGGAGGTGATCCTGCCCCTCTGCTCAGCCCTGGTGAGGCACATCTGGAGTGCTGTGTGCAGTTCTGGGCTCCTCAGGGCAAGAGAGAAATGGAGCTCCTTGAGCAGGTCCAGCAGAGGGCAATAAAGTTGATTAAGGCACTGGAGCATTTATCTTATGACAAAAGGCTGAGGGAGTTGCTGGAGGCCTATTCAGCCTCCAGAAAAGACAACTGAGAGAGAACCTCGTCACTGTATACAAGTATCTGCAGGGAGGGTGTCAATAGGATGGAGCCAGGCTCTGCTCAGTAATGCCAAGAAATAAGACAAGAGGCAATGGAGAGAAAATGATGCACAGGAATATGAGGAAAAACTTCTTTATTGTGCAGGTGACAGTGCCCTGAAACAGTTGTCCAGAGAGGTTTTGGAGTCTCCCTCACTGGACATAGTTAAGAACAGCCTGGGTATAATCCTGTGCCATGTGTTCTGGGATGACCCTCTTGAACAGGGAGGTTGGACCAGATGATCCCACTGTTGTCCCTTCCAACTTTGCCATTCTCTATTCTGTGATTCTGTGAAACAAATGGTTGTTTTGAAAACAATGTTTTTAATAGCCATCACATTGGGCCACCTAAACACTGGATTTACAAAACCATCCTGAGTCATGGTTCATTTTTGCTATGTCAGTTACTTTGCCGTAATTGTCACCAAAGGGCTCTTAATGGGATTAAGTCAAAAAACTATCCATTTTTATATTCTAAAATAGAAATCAATATATTTGGAGAAAAGAAAATTAATCAATTTAACTTCTGGGAAAAAAATACATGTATGTATTTTTCTCCACCACTTTTGACACAAGTTGCAGCATTTTTAAAAATACTAAATAAAAGCAAAATCATATTCTAAGATATAGAATTACTATTATCCTGAATTTCTATTCTACATCCCTGAATTACTATTCTCTAAAGTATGTAGCATTAGTTTCTGTGAATACGTGCATATGGTGTCATTGCTAGATGAAAAAATATACCAAGAATCTGTGGCTAAATTTTCTAGACTTAATGACTCTACAAAGCAGCTGCTTCTAGCTATTAGCAAGAAAAAAATGTTTATGTAAAATCTTGTTCTCATATTGCAATTTTTTATCATTTCTGTCCTTATGAATGTTTGTTGTGGCTGTTTCTACACATTATACTGAAAAAATGTCTTTTATAACAAATTTCCTTAAATGTGCAAGTCTTCCCAACAATCAACACTCTCATAAGTATTTATAAATTAACTAAACCATCTTCATTTCCTCTTGGCAATGGGAGTAGATATAAAGATTCTTTCTCAGATATATTGTAACTAATTTAACAGTGAAGTACTTCCTTATTACAAACACACAAACACATTTGAAAATTGTTGAGGGATTATTTGCTTAGTGACCAAGCATTGGGTGATTTCAAGAGACTCCCAAGTACATTAACTATATGTTGGTATATTCTTCCATTATGTACAAGTATATAAAATGCCTGTAGTGATACTGTTTTGGGTATCTATGAATGTTTCACTGATTTTAATGCCATGACAATAAATATGTTTGCCTCAAAATAGGTGAGTTCAATATGGAAATCCAGGGTAGAAAACTAGTAACTCTTTTAACTGTATTAATATGTGTAATGTGCACATATGTTACCATGTAGATTAGTGTTGTTGTTTGACCCCAGTGTTTGGAGCTGGCATAATGTATCATCTAAGTCAGCGTAGCTTTGTTGACCCAGTTGGAGGTAAGTGGCTTTACATCATTTAGACACTTGGCCCCAAATGTCAGTGTAGTTTTCAGACAACTGTGATGTTAAATTGAAGTCAAGGTTAATAGCACATATTCATAATTTACAACTAACTTTGTTACAGGAGTGGTGCAATTACAGTGAGAATTATAACCCAGACTCTTCATAGTCAATGTTATATTAGAGAATATCCAAACATGTAAAGTACTGAGAAGCAATTAGGGCATTTGAGCAATATAATGTGCCCTTTAATGAATCCACGTGCAAAGTATATGACCATAAACCTTACTGCTGGAGATAAGAGTAATTAGATTAATATTCACTGAACTGATCTGCCCCATGTAATAGTGTGAGCAACAAAATCAATATTTGCTTTGACACTCTAGTTCTGATGTGATAAAATTCATACCTCTCAACTCCAGCACCAACCATCGACTCCAACCATTGCTTTTATGACTAATCTACTGGCTTTGACCATTTGTAGGTGAATGGCCACCAAGTGGCAACCAGGTTGCAGAAGTGAAGGGCTACAATGTTTTTGGAAGTCATGGTGCTTGACAGCATTCTTGTCATTCCGTTTCTCTCAGTCCTTTAGTCACACGTTTGAACACTGAATTTGTCACACAGTCTTCTTTTCTTTAGCTGATATATTAAGTAGAAAACTCAGTTATGTACACTGTTAATTCTTGTGCACAATTATACCAGAGTGCAAACAATCCTGAAGTTAAAGAATTCAAGCTTTCACCTTATGTGGTTCTGAATACCCATTTCATCATCAAACGAAAAATCATCAGATATCACGTGTCTTTTAGTTGATTAAATGTCTTTACAGTAAATATATGATGAAGCTCCAATCTTTAACAGTACTGTTATTTCCTGCAAAGCTTTTTTTATGCTATATTTATATAGAATGTATATGAAGATATATTAATTTTCCTATGTTTTATCTATGTAAGTTTATTATATCTATTGCCTATATTACCTCTATAAGTACTCCAGAGTTCAGGTGATGGACTCCCAGACATGCTCTTTTCTAGCTGTTTCTCAGTCATTTTCAGTTTTGTGACTTCTTACCATGTATAAACATCAAATTCTTCAGAAGGAATAGGCAAAGAAGGAGAACCGGTGGGGTAGACCTTTATGTTAAGGAATGTTTTGATTATCCAGAGCTTAATGATGGTAGTGATAAGTTTGAGTGTTTATGGATAAGAATCAGGGGATAGGCCGACAAGGTAGACACCATGGTAGGAGTATGTTATGGACCACCCAGACAGGATGAAGAGCAAGACAAAATATTCTATAAGCAGCTGATAGAAGTCTCACAATTCCTGGCCTTTGTTCATGGGGAGGACTTCAGCTTACTGGAGCTGGAAATGCAGTGCAGGGGACAGGAAATTGTGTGAGTGGTTCTTGGAGTATATGGGAGACAAATTCTTGTCATAGCTGGTGAATGAACCAACCTGGGGAGGGCCCATGCTGGACCTGTTCTCTGTGAACAGAAAAAGACTGGTGGGTGCTGTGGTGGCTAGAGGCTGTTTGGGCACAGAGATCATAAAATGATAGAGTGTGGTTTGTCGAGGTTGGGAGTGTCCCANTGGGATCCTGGGGGGCATTAGGAGGAGCATTGCCAGCAGGGAGGTGATCCTGCCCCTCTGCTCAGCCCTGGTGAGGCACATCTGGAGTGCTGTGTGCAGTTCTGGGCTCCTCAGGACAAGAGAGAAATGGAGCTCCTTGAGCAGGTCCAGCAGAGGGCAATAAAGTTGATTAAGGCACTGGAGCATTTATCTTATGACAAAAGGCTGAGAGAGTTGCTGGAGGCCTATTCAGCCTCCAGAAGAGACAACTGAGAGAGAACCTCATCACTGTATACAGGGTGTATACACTGCAGGGTGTATACACTGCAGGGAGGGTGTCAATAGGATGGAGCCAGGCTCTGCTCAGTAATGCCAAGAAATAAGACAAGAGGCAATGGAGAGAAAATGATGCACAGGAAGATGCACAGGAATATGAGGAAGAACTTCTTTACTGTGCAGGTGACAGTGCCCTGAAACAGTTGTCCAGAGAGGTTTTGGAGTCTCCCTCACTGGACATAGTTAAGAACAGCCTGGGTATAATCCTGTGCCATGTGTTCTGGGATGACCCTCTTGAACAGGGAGGTTGGACCAGATGATCCCACTGTTGTCCCTTCCAACTTTGCCATTCTCTATTCTGTGATTCTGTGAAACAAATGGTTGTTTTGAAAACAATGTTTTTAATAGCCATCACATTGGGCCACCTAAACACTGGATTTACAAAACCATCCTGAGTCATGGTTCATTTTTGCTATGTCAGTTACTTTGCCGTAATTGTCACCAAAGGGCTCTTAATGGGATTAAGTCAAAAAACTATCCATTTTTATATTCTAAAATAGAAATCAATATATTTGGAGAAAAGAAAATTAATCAATTTAACTTCTGGGAAAAAAATACATGTATGTATTTTTCTCCACCACTTTTGACACAAGTTGCAGCATTTTTAAAAATACTAAATAAAAGCAAAATCATATTCTAAGATATAGAATTACTATTATCCTGAATTTCTATTCTACATCCCTGAATTACTATTCTCTAAAGTATGTAGCATTAGTTTCTGTGAATACGTGCATATGGTGTCATTGCTAGATGAAAAAATATACCAAGAATCTGTGGCTAAATTTTCTAGACTTAATGACTCTACAAAGCAGCTGCTTCTAGCTATTAGCAAGAAAAAAATGTTTATGTAAAATCTTGTTCTCATATTGCAATTTTTTATCATTTCTGTCCTTATGAATGTTTGTTGTGGCTGTTTCTACACATTATACTGAAAAAATGTCTTTTATAACAAATTTCCTTAAATGTGCAAGTCTTCCCAACAATCAACACTCTCATAAGTATTTATAAATTAACTAAACCATCTTCATTTCCTCTTGGCAATGGGAGTAGATATAAAGATTCTTTCTCAGATATATTGTAACTAATTTAACAGTGAAGTACTTCCTTATTACAAACACACAAACACATTTGAAAATTGTTGAGGGATTATTTGCTTAGTGACCAAGCATTGGGTGATTTCAAGAGACTCCCAAGTACATTAACTATATGTTGGTATATTCTTCCATTATGTACAAGTATATAAAATGCCTGTAGTGATACTGTTTTGGGTATCTATGAATGTTTCACTGATTTTAATGCCATGACAATAAATATGTTTGCCTCAAAATAGGTGAGTTCAATATGGAAATCCAGGGTAGAAAACTAGTAACTCTTTTAACTGTATTAATATGTGTAATGTGCACATATGTTACCATGTAGATTAGTGTTGTTGTTTGACCCCAGTGTTTGGAGCTGGCATAATGTATCATCTAAGTCAGCGTAGCTTTGTTGACCCAGTTGGAGGTAAGTGGCTTTACATCATTTAGACACTTGGCCCCAAATGTCAGTGTAGTTTTCAGACAACTGTGATGTTAAATTGAAGTCAAGGTTAATAGCACATATTCATAATTTACAACTAACTTTGTTACAGGAGTGGTGCAATTACAGTGAGAATTATAACCCAGACTCTTCATAGTCAATGTTATATTAGAGAATATCCAAACATGTAAAGTACTGAGAAGCAATTAGGGCATTTGAGCAATATAATGTGCCCTTTAATGAATCCACGTGCAAAGTATATGACCATAAACCTTACTGCTGGAGATAAGAGTAATTAGATTAATATTCACTGAACTGATCTGCCCCATGTAATAGTGTGAGCAACAAAATCAATATTTGCTTTGACACTCTAGTTCTGATGTGATAAAATTCATACCTCTCAACTCCAGCACCAACCATCGACTCCAACCATTGCTTTTATGACTAATCTACTGGCTTTGACCATTTGTAGGTGAATGGCCACCAAGTGGCAACCAGGTTGCAGAAGTGAAGGGCTACAATGTTTTTGGAAGTCATGGTGCTTGACAGCATTCTTGTCATTCCGTTTCTCTCAGTCCTTTAGTCACACGTTTGAACACTGAATTTGTCACACAGTCTTCTTTTCTTTAGCTGATATATTAAGTAGAAAACTCAGTTATGTACACTGTTAATTCTTGTGCACAATTATACCAGAGTGCAAACAATCCTGAAGTTAAAGAATTCAAGCTTTCACCTTATGTGGTTCTGAATACCCATTTCATCATCAAACGAAAAATCATCAGATATCACGTGTCTTTTAGTTGATTAAATGTCTTTACAGTAAATATATGATGAAGCTCCAATCTTTAACAGTACTGTTATTTCCTGCAAAGCTTTTTTTATGCTATATTTATATAGAATGTATATGAAGATATATTAATTTTCCTATGTTTTATCTATGTAAGTTTATTATATCTATTGCCTATATTACCTCTATAAGTACTCCAGAGTTCAGGTGATGGACTCCCAGACATGCTCTTTTCTAGCTGTTTCTCAGTCATTTTCAGTTTTGTGACTTCTTACCATGTATAAACATCAAATTCTTCAGAAGGAATAGGCAAAGAAGGAGAACCGGTGGGGTAGACCTTTATGTTAAGGAATGTTTTGATTATCCAGAGCTTAATGATGGTAGTGATAAGTTTGAGTGTTTATGGATAAGAATCAGGGGATAGGCCGACAAGGTAGACACCATGGTAGGAGTATGTTATGGACCACCCAGACAGGATGAAGAGCAAGACAAAATATTCTATAAGCAGCTGATAGAAGTCTCACAATTCCTGGCCTTTGTTCATGGGGAGGACTTCAGCTTACTGGAGCTGGAAATGCAGTGCAGGGGACAGGAAATTGTGTGAGTGGTTCTTGGAGTATATGGGAGACAAATTCTTGTCATAGCTGGTGAATGAACCAACCTGGGGAGGGCCCATGCTGGACCTGTTCTCTGTGAACAGAAAAAGACTGGTGGGTGCTGTGGTGGCTAGAGGCTGTTTGGGCACAGAGATCATAAAATGATAGAGTGTGGTTTGTCGAGGTTGGGAGTGTCCCACTTCAGGGGCAGAAAGATGAGCAGGCACACACAGCAGCAGAGGGAACAACTCTTCTCCACTTTATTCAAAAATCTGACTATTTATATACATATGTACAGAGGTCAAGAGATTGGCTACAGAGGTCRCCACCTCTACAGCTTGGATGGTGGACATGACCATCAATCATTTCTTCTCTCAGAGGAGAAGTATGCAAACATTCTAAAAATACACATTGTTTAGATGAAGCTGCRTGAGACAATGACAGAAAGCAGAAAACTCAGGGCAACAGCTAGAGTTTTTGATCACAGCAAAATAAGGAGAGGGGTCTTCAGAACTACTACCTCAGAGTGCTGGATGCTGAATTCAGCCTGTGATTCTTTATGACCATTTGAACTTGTATTTTTAATGTCTTAAAMTGTCTTCATAGTGTATAGGTACGTGCTGTTGTACTTACTTTGGTCTGGTTTTTGGAGAGGTGGTATTGTACTTTATCTTCCTTAGTCCAGTGCGTGCATGTTACAATTTTTGTTTGTTCCTTAATAGACTGAAAGAGAGCAAATACAGAATTCAATGCCCAAAAATGGCACTAGAGAAGAATGTATGCAATTACAAGTGTCAGATCTGGTGTGTGAAAACAAGTAGTAGTTTAGTTGCTTACCCTAATTGTAAGTGGGCAGGTCAGCTCTGTGTATGTTAATTCTAATTGCTTTTTCCTGAGAGGAAGTGTGTTTACATGTCATAATCCTCTCAGAATGCTCTCTTGGTATTGCAATGTATTTGAAAGTCAAATGGATACTAATTATTTCACATTAAATTCTGTGTGGTTGTCACTCATACATCTTCAGCATGCCCTTCAATGGCCAGCTGCACAGAAAATCCAATTTTGCAAAATGCCAGACTCCGGTTTCTAACGTATCAGAAATTAACAACACAAAAATACCACTTTGTGATATGGAATACCTCTCTGAGAAATTTCTGTACCTCATTACTAGTAATAATAGTATTTTTTAAAAGTCTATTGAAATCTAGTTTCTGGAAAACAGTATTTAAATACAAGCATGATTATATTTAAAATCTGTGGTAAAGGTGAATTTGAAGAACTTTCTTAATTAGTTTTACCAGTTATAGATTGCATAATTTTCAAAATTTTAGTGAACCAGTAAAAATTTGTAATTTTTCTCTTTATCTATTCTATTTTAGTCCTTGAAACACTTCTAAAATACCTATTCAAATTTTTTGTTATCTMCTCTAGGAGACTGTGGTTTAGAGTTTTTCCTATATCACTAGGTCTTAAGATCTAGCAGTTGTCATGTTGTACTGAAGTTACAGTTACCAAATCAAGTGTTTTTTGAATCCTACAAGAATATTCCTTATAGTTTACAGCAAAATAAAAATTATAGAGGAGAGTTTGTGTATCTCTGTATACATATAATGTATATGTGCACATATATTAAAAATGTAGTAATTTATAAGCTGTAACAACTCTAGTGGATCTTCATGCCTTTTTTTCAGACCTCTGATTATGCCTTTTGAACAAGAAGGTAACAGGAAGGTGTGKGTTCATATAAGGCTTTACTAAATCTTTGGATCATCTAAGAATGATTAGGGACCTCACTGGTTCTGCAATGAATGGCAGACTGAATGGTCAATGGAACTCTTCTAAAACAGAGGTAGATCTGTATACTGGACTCCAAAGCTTTGTGGATGAGAGGGTTAAGTAATGCGTTTAATTTGTACTAGATGACAAATTTCTTTTTTTTCCTCCATGCTTACAAAAAATTCTTTAGGAGGGAGAGAAAAAAGGTTATATAGAAAGCCAATGAAAACATATGTGAATTGTTTACCTTAAGTATTTAAAGGAACCAATGAAGGCATGAAATTGGCAAAGTAGAAGTATCTTGTCTATTGGCATGGAAGAATTATTTWAAAAATGTAGATATAGAAGTAACAAATCCTACTTTTAATATCTACTAGAAAGAGTCAGATTTTCTATATATTTACATTTTCCCCCCTCTCTCCGTTACATTTTCAACACCTTTTCTGGTTCTGATAAGTTATCCCCTGSTGGTCTGGAGTTCTCTTTCTGATTTTGAAAAAAATTGAAAATGTGACATCTGTGTTTGAAGATGTGTATTTGAAAAGAGCAGGACAGAAATATTCGTTCATGGATTCATTCAGACTAACAAGAATTTTAGCACTGTTAGCTGTCTGAACAAAACRAAGTCCAGCATATAGAGCAGTCCTGCTTTGATACAACTAAGCCAAAATTTGGCTTTTCCTACTGCAGGAACAAGAAGGTTTAATGAYGTCCATTCATCCAGTCCTATCACAAAGGGCACTGTCTTACTGGTGATCTAATCTGGATGTAGAGGAGGCATCCATGGGGAATAAGCACTAATGAATTTATCCACTAGGGGAATAGTGAATAAGATGAACTTTCTTAGTAAAAGGAAAATTACAGGAAAGGAAATGTTATGTTTATATCTGCTTGTGTTGACACATGGTTGTTCACCTAGAGTAGTGCATCTAGGTGTGAGGTGCTCAGCAAAAGAAAGATGTGCACCTCTTACAGTGGGYCCAGAGGAGGATCAAAAAGATGATCAGTGGAATGAAACTCCTTTCCCACGTGGACAGGCTGAAAAAGCTGAAGTTGTTCAGCATGGGGAAGAGAAGGCTCAAGAGATACCTCACTCCAGCCTTCCAGTACCTTGRGGGAGCTTATAAAAGGAGAGAGAGGGAATTTTTTATAAGGACAGACAGTGACAGGTGGTAGCTTTAAACTGAAAGGGAGCAAGGTTTAGATTAGGTGTTATGATGAAATTTGTTACTTGGACGGTGGTGAAGAACTGGAACAGGTAGAKCAGTTGTAGATGCCCCATCCCTGGAAGTGTTCAAGGATTACCTATCTGCTGATCATGCTGGTTTTGGTGAAGYCCAGGATTTATAGGCTGCAAGTGCATATTTTGKCAGCTAATGTGGAGTTTCATRACAACCAACAYCTCCAAGTCCTTCTCAGAGCTGCTCTCAATCCATTCTTCATCCAGCCTGCATTTGTGCTTGRGATTGACATGAYTCWGGGGCAGGCCTTGTTGAACTTCATTAAATTCTCATGGGCCAAATTCTCGAGCTTGTCCAGGGGCCTCTGGGTGGTGTTCCGTCCCTGTGATGTGTCAACTGTGCCACTCAAGTGCACAGAAAAGCAAACAATTGCCCAAGGAGTTTTCAAAGCAGCCAAGCATTTAGAGCAGATTTRCAGGAAAAAAGTTAAAACACTTGTGTTTGAAGCACAAAGTCAGATTAGTTTTAATTGTGCTCTCACCCACTTTAAACCTGTGTTTTACAGCTCAAGCCTGAGCTGAATCCTTGAGTAGTATAAAGACACCTCACAATAAAAAAGAAGAACCCAGCACTTTGCAATGCAGAGGAGTCACCAGCAATGTGATGCTTTAAGATGTTTTCAAGATCCATTAAAAACACCCTGAAGAATATCTTATGCCAGATGTATGTAATCTCTCTAGCTACTCGATAAATTGAAAAAACTGCGTGACTTGTGAGGATAAAAAATCTCAAATCTTTTGAAACRGAGATTCTCTGTGTTTGGGCTGTGTAAAAGACAGTGGGAATACATTTTTAAAAAGGAGTTGTTTTTTGAAGTGGTTCAGGAGTTAAGCTGTTATTGTCACATTTCTCTCCTGCCTACTAGCTGGTATTGTCATTTCATTTTCAAGGTCAGAGTGAAGGTATTGAGTTATGATTCTCCTCAAAGTGTTTTGGTAGGAGATAAAGAATAGCTGCCTCTGATCTTTTATGGGATATTAATTGGTGAAACACTTCTCCACCTGACAGCAGGCTGTCAATGAAAGGCTGTCAATTTTAGTAGGAAAAAAGGGAATGATGTAGAGCCCTTCCATATCAATCATTGATTTGATGACTCTTCATGAAAGTTAAATCTTTCTGTGAGTTTGGCAAACAACAAATAAAACAAACTTGAATTATTACATCTTGAAAATAACATTTGTAATGGAAGCTTTTAACAAAGCGAGTAGGCAGTTACGAGAATGCAGTGTCTCTATGGCATTAGAACAAGGTAGTTTGCATGAAAACTAAATTTAGCCTGCAGTGTTAAAAGTACAAAATAATTTTTGTGGTGTTTTACCCTAGAATTTGTATATTAATCTCAATTCTGTGAACTGTGTTTAAGGAAAAAGTCAACAATAATCCCAGGCACTAAAAAAATGCAAGTTGTAAAACAAAAATCATCTGCCTTGCAGTAAATTTCTCTAGTGAAAGGTCAGTATCAGTATTTTATTTAGGTCTATATTAAATATGTAGCTTTTAAGTACACTTTTTTTTTTTTTTACTTCGATTGGTGATATTTTCAGTCTTTTTAATTGACTTAGAAAACTCCTGTTATTTGTTGCTGCAATTGTGAAAAGTTCTCACATATATGACCTTTCAAATAGCAACAAACAACTTTGTGGAAAGTGTATCTTTTATGAAAATCATTGTTTTAATTTTTTTGGATCTGTACTTTATATTAATAAGGCAATACAGAACTGATGCACAAATGTTTGTAAKAGAATTATTTTTTTTATCCATTTTCCACATGAAGAATGTTTTATTTCTTCTGGGTTTCGTAAAAAAAAAAGATTGAATTTTTAATGAAGAAAAAAATCCCTCTCAGAAACACATATATCAAGTGGGTAATATGGATAAAATTTTCTCATTTTGTGTTTATCTACTACAGTATTTGCTGGTAGAAAATAAACCTTAATTGCAACTTGTGAAAAAACAGATCCTACCAAGAAGAGAGGAAAAATGGATCATAAATATACTAGATAAATTTAATTATTTTTCTTTAAGAGGAAAGTATGGCTGTCAGATTAATCTCTTCTACTAAAAGACTTTGTTTTCAAGTTCTAAATTTTAGGATTTTGTGTTAATTTTGAAAAAACATTTTTTTATGAACATGCCTGTATTGAGCTTCCCCTCTTTAAAGGGTGGATGAACCARCTGCTTGAGGAAATACCTGGTCTCCCTTTGATGTTGATGTGAATCACAGGTATTATCCACCACAGCTTGGTGAGGGAAAATATGATAAATAAAACTGAAAGTAGTCTGCAATTAGCCATGTGCTTTAAGATGAGATCCAGACAAGTTTTGTGGGTACTGCTTTTGTGGTTCAGCTGAGATTTACAATATGCATAATGTACTGCAAATGCTGTTAGAGCATATAGCAGTAAATTTGGCTAGTACGGCACAATTTTAAATAAAGTAGCATAAATAATGCATAAGGAGAAGTACTTGTTTGAGCTGTGCTTTCACAGCCTGCTGGAATTGATCATAAATATCGTGTTGACAGATCACATGAACAGCAAAATTTACAGAGAATATGTTTATTGCACTCTTTCTTTTGTATCTGTTGAGGAAATAGCCAGAAGACAATGGAGACTGTTCATTACTTTGAAAAGAAAAAATWTTATATTAGTGTGACTTTGAGGTTATCTAGAGTCATATATATACACATGCAGAGCTTTAAAAGAAAAGAGATTTGGTCATATTCCTTCGTCCAGAATAAAGACCTAGGTCTTCATAACAGTTTAGTTGATCAGCTTCCAGCTTCCACATGACTTTGTGAGGAAGGAAATTGTGTTTCACATATATATGTAGTGCTGAGGGTATGTTTTTGAACAGAAATTGTATTCAGGTTTTTAAAAATATACTTGTAAAATGAGGAGAGGTGTTTGTATTCAGAAACGGCTAGATTTCTGCCTTTAAACAAGTCCTTTTTTAATATATATAGCAAATAGTATTTAGATAGATTTTTTAATTTATTTTTGCTTTCAATTCAGTAAAAGAGTGGAATTTTTACTGGGTGTGTGTTTATTCAGAATTACCCTGTAATCAATTACAGTATTCCTTTTCATCTTGTTTTGTTTTGTTTTGGTGTTTGTTTGCTTGTGAGGGGACAGAGAGCCTTTTTTTCTTTTTAACTCTATTGAAGAAAGATTTATTTGCAGAAATCTTACTATGAAATATACTAAGGGGGTTGTGGTTTTGTTTTGTTTTGTTTTCCAGGAACACTGATACACCATTTCTTCTTGTCCTCTCTTATCTTCATGTCCATACTGCTCTATATGCTTCAGAAAATTTCAAAGGAAAGAGCAAGCATGGTTTATATGGTGATGCCGTAATGGAAATGGACTGGAGTGTAGGTATGTTACATGTGCTTCTAACAGCAGTGGAAGGAATTAATGATGACTTGTGTTCATGTTTTCCGTAATGGAAATGGACTGGAGTGTAGGTATGTTAMATGTGCTTCTAACAGCAGTGGAAGGAATTAATGATGACTTGTGTTCATGTTTACCAGATTGAAACCAGCAATGTGTGYTTACAGTATATCTGTTGTACTTGTCCTTTATACTTAGGGGAAAGAAACACTCATTTAGGAAGCACAGTAATCTGAGTTTTTGCARTATCTACTTTATTGCCAAATTTATTGTGTCCTACAAAAGCCCATTCCTTTCTTTGACTGTGAAGGTGGTCTATAAGCATAGATTTAAGAGAGRTATGGACATCTAACTGTGGACTTTTGAAGCTGAGTAGTTAAATCCAACCCTCTGAGCTTCTGAGGGCAGCTGGCCTGTTCAGATTATGCTTATAAAACGATATATTAATTTAAAAACTGACCATATGATATCAGGATCAAAATATTTTCAAATCAAATATATAATATTCACTGTTGGCAAAACTAATTTGCTAATTATTTCAGTGAGGTTTTTTTTTCAATATTTTCTGAAATACTGAAATCACTAAGATGAGGTCCTCTTYTGTTTATGAAGAATAGTCAAAAACAATGAATTTACCTTTCAGGGCCTTCCATTCTCTTTGAGTCTGGAGAGGAATTGGTCCTTAAATCTTTCAACAAGTGTCCTGTATCTCTAGATGTATTGAAGTGTTTCTCTTATTCCAAAGATAATCACCTGTGAAAACAAGCAACAGTTCATATTTGTAAATAATCGTATGGTAGAATAGCAGTATTATAAGTGCTAAAGATGACTATGGTCCTCCTTGCTGTATACCTCAAGTTGGTTCTCTTCTCAGTACAAGTCAATGCAAATTGGCATTCTTCAAGAAACCTGTCTGACTAAGTAGCTGTAAACAGACATTTAGCTTTGGTGCATACATAAATTATGCYAGCACGTGCAGTTAAACATGTATTCTTTGCATATTTCGCATCAAGAAGTYTAGTTGCAGAAACACGGGGCAAAAGGCGGCACAGCATACTTAATGATCTATAATGTGCTTATTGCAGTATTTACTGGAATGGGAAAACCATTTTACTGAAATGGAAAACCGTTGTGGAAAACTGTGATGTGCTCTGGAAGGGTTTTCAAAGTAGGAGATAACAGAACAACACTCTTRTAAATCAGGTTTTGTGAAGAGAGAGCAGGTTTTGTTTTATTCCAGTTCTATCAACCCTGAATCTTTACCACGTCTATCAGTGGCCACCAGCATTTGGTCAATTAAGCACATCCATTAGATAAAAGAATGCATGTGTTATAATTTCTGTTTGCATCCACATTGTAGCAACCTACTGGGCATTAGCTGGTTTTACTATCTGTGTTTGATTTCCTGTTTCTTTTTCTGTCGTGCAATATTTAGCTTATTCCAACCTAATTGGTTATTTGCTGCTGCCATTACATTTTGCTGTTTTCTTGCTGCCCCAGAGAGTGTCTCTAGGGTTTAAACAGCAAGTTGGAAAGCAGGGTAGCTGATGTGCTGCTGTTTCAGGCTATTTAGTGATGCGGGGGGGGTAACAAATTGAAAACCACTGCTCTTTTCCAGAATGACCACAGGCTCTTAGGAYGTGTCAAATAAACCAATTGTAGGACAGAAGCATGCTATTTAAAAAGCTTGGGATAAATCAGAGATACAAATTTAATGGTGATAATATAGGAAATTAGAAAAAAATTAGAGGAGATAAACAAGATTGCTCAGGTATTGTCCTTTCCTATTCGTTACAGAGGCATCAGGGACACTAGAGCTGGCTTAATCAGGAAACAGATCCACAATTGTCATTTACTAGCATAAAAGTAACAATTTTCCTCAGTTGGGATCTGGTTACTCAGTTTTTCTTATGTCTTGTAAGATCTTGCTGATGAGAGATGGCATATTTGCTCCAGGATGTAGAAAATGTGTTTAGTTCCTCTGCTATTTTCTCCTCCATTATTAGCCTGATGAAGAAGAAAGTTATGGCTGTCATTTCCAAATGAACCTGGAGGAATAATACAGCTTTTCTTTTTTTCAGTTGAAGGGAGTACTTACTTCCATTAACCTTCACTGAAAAGTMCAGTGTTAATGCATCAGCTATGTCAGAGAAAGTAGATTGATTCACTGTACTGCTGATGTCAGTAACAAGTATGTTCTTGGAAATGGCTCTGAAGATGCTACAGTCGAGAAGTTTTAAAAACTTGTCTAGAAAAGATGAAAAAGTGAATACTGTGAGCTTTTCAGAAATGGAGGTTTTATCATTCACTTGACAGAAATTAGTATTTATGATTAATGTAACTTGCAAAAGCAGTAAGAACAAAACAKCCCAGATATAACAGTATGCTGCAAGACTTTCTAAGTAAAGACAACATAGCATATGAAGAAAATATGACCGTATTGAAAACTACATTATAGAACAACGTCAGAAATCTTTGACCTTTGGTAGGAAAAATACGCCAAATTCAACTGTTCTAAAAGAAATTTACAGTGTTTTCTGGTGACTGAGATATGTTGTGGAAGGCCCTTGTGGATGACTTAAAGAAAAAGGAGTAGAAAAGAGTAGAAGTTGCAAGTAGAAGTACTGCCAGGTAACAGTGACGATAAAGATGTAAAGATTGAACAATGTAATGCAGTGGAAACATTATTCCCCATTTGAGAGATCAGATGGAATCAGAAAGACTTTAGGTGACATTTTCAAGAGAGAAAGCAGAAGCTTTTCTTGTAAGATGGAAAAGTCCACTCAAGACTCAGGATTCTAAATACAAAACAGTTCCATTTTCATTGATTTATTAAGAATCAATACCAAATTGGACATGTATTCAATTGTAAGGCAATCATCATACTAGGAGGCGAAAAGCCCAAAAGACACACGAATAAAATACTTCTTTCAATGTTTAATGTTTGTGACATTTTAAACCAATACTGAAGAGTATGATCACAATCCACATCAAAAATTCAAAATACAAAACCTCTTGATAAGCTTTGGGACCATGTATGTCTATTGTTTTTTCATACTGGTGTGTGTATAACAGAATTCAGTGCTGAAAGCATTCACGGTTATAATGTCACTGCATGTGACATGCCTTAGAGAATTATTCTCTGGCTAATAACATTAATTTTCTTTCAATGTAGGCTAAGCACCTTATTAATATTATTAATTATAATYCATGTGAGAGCAGATGAAATAATCTTACAGTCTAAAAATGGAAAAAGAAATGATGAATGAAGCAATGAATGCACTGTCATCTTTTTCTTCCTTCCTCTATTCCATTCTTTCATTCCTTCTTTCCTGATTGAGTATAGGAAGAAAAATAGATATGTTCAGAAATTGGTTTTGATGTAAATTGCATTACACTTATTTAATCCAAAACAGATCACTGCAAAGAGTGATTTTGGAGCCCCCTGTAGAAATGCATGCAAGCTGCATGAAGACACTAATCCAACACCACTTTTGCAAATGGCTGGCTATTATTCTGTTAGCAGTAACAGAACTACATATCAGGTCTTCTTCCTTTGTAGGATAATCCCAGCTGAAAGGCTTAGATGCAAAAAAGTCTCAGAAATTGCAGTCTGGCATAGGCTAGGTAACTGTAAAGTGGGGCCTTGTCTTTATTGTATGAATGCCCTGAAAGCTGAAAAAAACTTAACTGACTCTCTCCCATGAT